>JAAOOA010001927.1:65000-78167 GCA_012861695.1 Trematomus loennbergii
TATTACTTCATAACACATTACTGTGTACTTGATAGTACATACTAGTACGTGATCATGTATGAGTTGATTTACTGTACTGTGTATACCACAACAATATTACACATATACTGCACATTAAAGCAAACTATTGTAAAGGTAAAAGTATGAGCACAACAAATAAAGAAGTGTAAACATTGTTATTATTTAATATATAAAGACTAAATATTATTGAATTACAAAGATAATAAGATTAGATATACTTTATTTGATCTCAAATATTGATGTTTTTTCATTATAGCAGCAGAAAAGCATAAGAAAGAAGTGATGAGAGGCTCTTCAGCAACACACCTGCAGAACTGGTCTACCTGTAGAACTGGTCTACCTGTAGAACTGGTCTACCTGTATAACTGGTCTACCTTTAGTACTGGTCTACCTTTAGTACTGACCTTTAGTACTGGTCTACCTGTAGAACTGGTCTACCTTTAGTACTGGTCTACCTTTAGTACTGACCTTTAGTACTGGTCTACCTGTAGAACTGGTCTACCTTTAGTACTGGTCTACCTTTAGTACTGGTCTACCTTTAGTACTGGTCTACCTGTAGTACTGGTCTACGTGTAGAACTGGTCTACCTGTAGAACTGGTCTACCTGTAGAACTGGTTCTAACTCTATTTCCTGTGTTCCAGGCACTTCCTGCAGGTGGCGCTGTGTGTGTGCGAGCTGTACGGCGGCTGGATGACCTTCTGTCCTGATTGGCTGATGGGCAGTCCTCACCTGGACACGTCCCGCCCCCTCTACCTGTGGGTCTACCTGGTGTTCTTTAACGGGCTCTGGGTCCTGGTCCCGGTTCTGCTGCTGGTCCAGTCCTGGTTCAGTCTGAAAACTCTGCATATAGGGGACCGCGGGGAGAACAGGAAGAGGAAGTAGACACTGTTCTATTATCGAGGATTACCAACCTCCCAATCGACCAATCACAATCCAGTATTCAAGCTGTGTAATAATCAACATTAAACGATTGACCTCATTAAACCTGACCCCTGTCTTCTTCTGGTTTACCCCGGACCCCCCACAGAGACTCAGGAACAGGGTTTACGAAGGTTTTAATACAAATAACTTCATATAAAAAACAGCCTGCATTTAAAACCTGCTTCAGATGATCATGAATTATATCAACTTCATTCCATCTTCACTCACAGGTCCACTTCATAACTGAACTGTTAGGTTACTGGGCGTCTACAGGGGGCTTTACAGGTCTACAGGGGGCTTTACAGGTCTACAGGGGGCTTTACAGGTCTACAGGGGGCTTTACAGGTCTACAGGGGGCTTTACAGGTCTTCAGGTCTACAGGGGGCTTTACAGGTCTACAGGGGGCTTTACAGGTCTACAGGGGGCTTTACAGGTCTACAGGGGGCTTTACAGGTCTTCAGGTCTACAGGGGGCTTTACAGGTCTACAGGGGCTTTACAGGTCTACAGGGGGCTTACAGGTCTACAGGGGGCTTTACAGGTCTTCAGGTCTACAGGGGGCTTACAGGTCTACAGGGGCTTTACAGGTCTACAGGGGGCTTTACAGGTCTACAGGTCTACAGGGGGCTTTACAGGTCTACAGGTCTACAGGGGGCTTTACAGGTCTACAGGGGGCTTTACAGGTCTACAGGTCTACAGGGGCTTTACAGGTCTACAGGGGGCTTTACAGGTCTACAGGGGGCTTACAGGTCTACAGGTCTACAGGGGGCTTTACAGGTCTACAGGGGGCTTTACAGGTCTACAGGGGGCTTTACAGGTCTTCAGGGGGCTTTACAGGTCTACAGGGGGCTTCGCAGGTGTTCAGGTCTTTGCAGGTGTTCAGGTCTTTGCAGGTCTTCAGGTGTTCAGGGGCCTCATTTATAAAGCTTTGCGTAGGATTCATGTGGGAGGGTGGCGTACGTAGGACAAAGCAAATAAATTCGCACAAAAATATTCCGATTTATAAAACACTGCGCACGCACGTGCTACGCCGGTTTCCCTTCATAAATCACAATCAACTCGAAATGCGGCGCAGCTTTTGCGGGCTTCACGTAACGCCCATATGTGCCTTTAAATAGTCAAAGAAACGCCCATTCATTCATTCATTCATTAATTCATTCTGACTGACTGACTGACTGCATGAAGGAGATCGCATCTCACACCGAGTCAGGTGTTGGTTCTTTTGGGGAGGTGGAGATAAATCATATTGTTTGGTGGATGCAGTTTGAACCAGAGTAGCAGCATGGAGGTCGGATCGTCACCAACATAATTAAATAAGTGGTCAGGAGACCCCCCCCCCCCTTGATGAGAAACTGTAAGAAATGATGGGGGAATCCCTCCGGAGTGGAGTCATGACGACTGGATCTGAATTATTTTCGTGGTTTGTGTTCTAGCTGCCGATCAGCTGTGCGCAGCGTCTCCACTGCAGCCTGTGTGTCTCGACCCCCCCCCCGACCCCCCGCAGCAACTATATATCCATAATCCACCAGTTAAAGGAAATACAATGTGTTGTGTTATATTAGCTGTACAATTGACCACATCTGGTGTTCTTAGTTTCCATACCTCCTGTGTTTTACGAGCGACTTATCAAGTAGGCGGCGAACATGATTAAACGTGATAGTATATAAAACCACGCTCGTATCTATCTAACCGAGAGAAAAGCTACACGGCGTCAGTTTAAAGTAATTCTGTCCTCCTGCTCATTAGAGAACATCATCGAGGGGTGATCAATAACATTTCCGTATTATTTATTTCTCCAATGTTTCTGTGTGCACTGAGGAAACAGGCGTTTGTTTCATCATTTTAAGATTGGCTTTAATTCTTCATATTTGATAAATGAGAGGTAACATTTTATTGATGGTATTATTTCCACATATTTCTCTCCATTCTTCCTTCTGCCAACGGTGTCGCAGTTTCTCCTCTCTCCCGTTGTTGTGTGTACCGCGTACAGATGGGTCGGAGTGTGCGTACGGATGGGTCAGAGTGTGCGTACGGATGGGTCAGAGTGTGCGTACGGATGGGTCAGAGTGTGCGTACGGATGGGTCAGAGTGTGCGTACGGATGGGTCAGAGTGTGCGTACGGATGGGTCAGAGTGTGCGTGGAGGACCGCACATTTCCTGTCAAGTTTGCTTTTTATAAATCGCAAAGATTGCTTAGAAATGGCGTACGCCATCTTTTGAGCGTATGTACCGTTTATAAATGAGGCCCCAGGTGTTCAGGTCTTCTGATGTGGTCTTCAGGTCTCCAAGTGTTCAGGTCTTCTTGATGTGGTCTTCAGGTCTCCAGGTGTTCAGGTCTTCTTGATGTGGTCTTCAGGTCTCCAAGTGTTCAGGTCTTCTTGATGTGGTCTTCAGGTCTCCAGGTGTTCAGGTCTTCTTGATGTGGTCTCCAGGTCTCCAGGTGTTCAGGTCTTCTTGATGTGGTCTCCAGTGTTCAGGTCTTCTTGATGTGGTCTTCAGGTCTTTGCAGGTCTTCAGGTCTCCAGGTGTTCAGGTCTCCAGGTGTTCAGGTCTTCTTGATGTGGTCTTCAGGTCTTTGCAGGTCTTCAGGTGTTCAGGTCTTCAGGTCTTCAGGTCTTCTTGATGAGCTTGTGCACGGACAGGAAGGCCTGCTGGAGGCCTAGACCCTGCACAGCGCTGCAGGCCTGGATCTCCCACAGCCGGTCCCCGTACTGAGCCAGGTCCAGCTGCTGAGAGACCTGGGGACAGAGGGGGAACCTTAGAGAACACTAGAGAACAGAGAGAGAACCTTAGAGAACAGAGAGAGAACATCAGAGAACAGAGAGAGAACCTAGAGAACAGAGAGAGAACCTTAGAGAACACTAGGGAACACTAGAGAACAGATAGATAACCTTAGTGCTGGTTCTGTATGATGTGGTTCTGGTTCTGTATGTTCTGGTTCTGTATGATGTAGTGCTGGTTTCTGTATTTTCTGGTTCTGTAGATGTAGTGTTGGTTCTGTATGATGTAGTTATGGTTCTGTATGATGAAGTTCTGGTTCTGTATGATGAAGTTCTGGTTCTTTATGATGTAGTGCTGATTATGTATGTTCTGGTTCTGTATGATGTGGTTCTGGTTCTGCATGTTCGGGTTTGTATGATGTAGTGCTGGTTCTGTATGTTCTGGTTCTGTATGATGTAGTGTTGGTTCTGTATGATGTAGTTATGGTTCTGTATGATGAAGTTCTGGTTCTGTATGATGTAGTGCTGGTTCTGTATGATGTATGCTGGTTCTGTATGATGTAGTGCTGGTTCTGTATGTTCTGGTTCTGTATGATGTAGTGTTGGATCTGTATGATGAAGTTATGGTTCTGTATGATGTAGTTCTGGTTCTGTATGATGAAGTTCTGGTTCTGTATGATGTAGTTCTGGTTCTGTATGATGAAGATCTGTATGATGTAGTGCTGGTTCTGAATGATGTAGTGCTGGTTCTGAATGATGTAGTGCTGGTTCTGAATGATGTAGTGCTGGTTCTGTATGATGTTGTTCTGGCTCTGTATGTTCTAGTTCTGTATGATGTAGTACTGGTTCTGTATATTCTGGTTATGTATGTTCTGGTTCTGAATGATGTAGTGCTGATTATGTATGTTTGGTTCTGTATGATGTAGTGCTGGTTCTGTATCATGTAGTGCTGATTATGTATGTTCTGGTTCTGTATGATGTATGTTCTGGTTCTGTATGATGTAGTTCTGGTTCTGTATGATGTAGTTCTGGTTCTGTATGATGTAGTGCTGATTATGTATGTTCTGGTTCTGTATGATGTAGTGCTGGTTCTGTATGATGTAGTGCTGATTATGTATGTTCTGGTTCTCTATGATGTAGTTCTGGTTCTGTATGATGTAGTTCTGGTTCTGTATGATGGAGTGCTGATTATGTATGTTTTCTGGTTCTGTATGATGTAGTTCTGGTTCTGTATGATGTAGTTCTGGTTCTGTATGATGTAGTTCTGGTTCTGTATGATGAAGTTCTGGTTCTGTATGATGTAGTGCTGATTATGTATGTTCTGGTTCTGTATGATGTAGTGCTGGTTCTGTATGATGTAGTGCTGATTATGTATGTTCTGGTTCTGTATGATGTAGTTCTGGTTCTGTATGATGTAGTTCTGGTTCTGTATGATGGAGTGCTGATTATGTATGTTCTGGTTCTGTATGATGTATGTTTCTGGTTCTGTATGATGTAGTTCTGATTCTGTATGATGTAGTTCTGGTTCTGTATGATGTAGTGCTGATTATGTATGTTCTGGTTCTGTATGATGTAGTGCTGGTTCTGTATGATGTAGTGCTGATTATGTATGTTCTGGTTCTGTATGATGTAGTTCTGGTTCTGTATGATGGAGTGCTGATTATGTATGTTCTGGTTCTGTATGATGTAGTTCTGGTTCTGTATGATGTAGTTCTGGTTCTGTATGATGAAGTTCTGGTTCTGTATGATGAAGTTCTGGTTCTGTATGATGGAGTGCTGATTATGTATGTTCTGGTTCTGTATGATGTAGTTCTGGTTCTGTATGATGTAGTTCTGGTTCTGTATGATGTAGTGCTGGTTCTGTATGATGTAGTTCTGGTTCTGTATGATGTAGTGCTGGTTCTGTATGATGTAGTGCTGATTATGTATGTTCTGGTTCTGTATGATGTATGTTCTGGTTCTGTATGATGTAGTTCTGGTTCTGTATGATATAGTTCTGGTTCTGTATGATGAAGTTCTGGTTCTGTATGATGAAGTTCTGGTTCTGTATGATGGAGTGCTGATTATGTATGTTCTGGTTCTGTATGATGTAGTTCTGGTTCTGATGTAGTGCTGGTTCTGTATGATGTAGTGCTGATTATGTATGTTCTGGTTCTGTATGATGTATGTTCTGGTTCTGTATGATTAGTTCTGGTTCTGTATGATGTAGTTCTGGTTCTGTATGATGTAGTGCTGATTATGTATGTTCTGGTTCTGTATGATGTAGTTCTGGTTCTGTATGATGTAGTGCTGGTTCTGTATGATGTTGTGCTGATTATGTATGTTCTGGTTCTGTATGATGTAGTTCTGGTTCTGTATGATGGAGTGCTGATTATGTATGTTCTGGTTCTGTATGATGTAGTTCTGGTTCTGTATGATGTAGTTCTGGTTCTGTATGATGAAGTTCTGGTTCTGTATGATGAAGTTCTGGTTCTGTATGATGGAGTGCTGATTATGTATGTTCTGGTTCTGTATGATGTAGTTCTGGTTCTGGTTCTGTATGATGTAGTGCTGGTTCTGTATGATGTAGTGCTGATTATGTATGTTCTGGTTCTGTATGATGTATGTTCTGGTTCTGTATGATGTAGTTCTGGTTCTGTATGATGTAGTTTCTGGTTCTGTATGATGAAGTTCTGGTTCTGTATGATGAAGTTCTGGTTCTGTATGATGGAGTGCTGATTATGTATGTTCTGGTTCTGTATGACGTAGTTCTGGTCTGTATGATGTAGTTCTGGTTCTGTATGATGTAGTGCTGGTTCTGTATGATGTAGTGCTGATTATGTATGTTCTGGTTCTGTATGATGTATGTTCTGGTTCTGTATGATGTAGTTCTGGTTCTGTATGATGTAGTTCTGGTTCTGTATGATGTAGCGCTGATTATGTATGTTCTGGTTCTGTATGATGTAGTTCTGGTTCTGTATGATGTAGTGCTGGTTCTGTATGATGTTGTGCTGATTATGTATGTTCTGGTTCTGTATGATGTAGTTCTGGTTCTGTATGATGTAGTTCTGGTTCTGTATGATGTAGTGCTGGTTCTGTATGATGTAGTGCTGATTATGTATGTTCTGGTTTCTGTGTGATGTAGTTCTGGTTCTGTAGATTCTGGTTCTGTATGTTCTGGTTCTGAATGATGTAGTGCTGGTTCTGCATGATGTAGTGCTGGTTCTGCATGATGTAGTGCTGGTTCTGTATGTTCTGGTTCTGAATGATGTAGTGCTGGTTCTGTATGATGTTGTTCTGGATCTGTATGTTCTAGTTATGTATGTTCTGGTTCTGTGTGAAGTAGTACTGGTTCTGTATATTCTGGTTCTGTATGTTCTGGTTCTGAATGATGTAGTGCTGGTTCTGTATGTTCTGGTTCTGTATGATGTAGTGCTGGTTCTGTATGATGTAGTGCTGGTTCTGCATGATGTAGTTCTGGTTCTGTATGATGTAGTGCCGGTTCTGTATGATGTAGTGCTGATTATGTATGTTTTGGTTCTGTATGATGTATGTTCTGGTTCTGTATGATGTAGTTCTGGTTCGTATGATGTAGTTCTGGTTCTGTATGATGTAGTGCTGATTATGTATGTTCTGGTTCTGCATGATGTAGTTCTGGTTCTGTATGATGTAGTGCTGGTTCTGTATGATGTAGTTCTGGTTCTGTATGATGTAGTGCTGGTTCTGTATGATGTAGTGCTGATTATGTATGTTCTGGTTCTGTATGATGTAGTTCTGGTTCTGTATGATGGAATGCTGATTATGTATGTTCTGGTTCTGTATGATGTAGTTCTGGTTCTGTATGGTGTAGTTATGGTTCTGTATGATGTAGTGCTGGTTCTGCATGATGTTGTGCTGATTATGTATGTTCTGGTTCTGTATGATGTAGTTCTGGTTCTGTATGATGTAGTTCTGGTTCTGTATGATGTAGTGCTGGTTCTGTATGATGTAGTGCTGATTATGTATGTTCTGGTTCTGTGTGATGTAGTTCTGGTTCTGTATATTCTGGTTCTGTATGTTCTGGTTCTGAATGATGTAGTGCTGGTTCTGTATGATGTAGTGCTGGTTCTGTATGATGTAGTGCTGATTATGTATGTTCTGGTTCTGTATGATGTAGTTCTGGTTCTGTATGATGTAGTGCTGGTTCTGTATGATGTAGTGCTGGTTCTGTATGTTCTGGTTCTGAATGATGTAGTGCTGGTTCTGTATGATGTTGTTCTGGATCTGTATGTTCTAGTTATGTATGTTCTGGTTCTGTGTGAAGTAGTACTGGTTCTGTATATTCTGGTTCTGTATGTTCTGGTTCTGAATGATGTAGTGCTGGTTCTGTATGTTCTGGTTCTGTATGATGTAGTGCTGGTTCTGTATGTTCTGGTTCTTTATGTTCTGGTTCTGAATGATGTAGTGCTGGTTCTGTATGTTCTGGTTCTGTATGATGTAGTGCTGGTTCTGTATGTTCTGGTTCTGTATGTTCTGGTTCTGAATGATGTAGTGCTGGTTCTGTATGTTCTGGTTCTGTATGATGTAGTGCTGGTTCTGTATGTTCTGGTTCTGTATGATGTAGTGCTGGTTCTGTATGATGTAGTGCTGGTTCTGTATGATGTAGTGCTGGTTCTGTATGTTCTGGTTCTGTATGTTCTGGTTCTGAATGATGTAGTGCTGGTTCTGTATGAGGAAGTTCTGGTTCTGTATGTTTCTGGTTCTGTATGATGTAGTGCTGGTTCTGTATGTTCTGGTTCTGTATGTTCTGGTTCTGTATGTTCTGAATGATGTAGTGCTGGTTCTGTATGTTCTGGTTCTGTATGTTCTGGTTCTGAATGATGTAGTGCTGGTTCTGTATGTTCTGGTTCTGTATGATGTAGTGCTGGTTCTGTATGTTTGGTTCTGTATGTTCTGGTTCTGTATGTTCTGGTTCTGTATGTTCTGGTTCTGAATGATGTAGTGCTGGTTCTGTATGTTCTGGTTCTGTATGTTCTGGTTCTGAATGATGTAGTGCTGGTTCTGCAGGCGGTTCTGCTGGTTCCGTACCTCCCTGATGGTCATGGAGTTGGGCCGGTCCTCTTATTGGCCAGAACCATGAGAGGAACGTCTCGGAGGTTCTCCTCACTCAGAACCTTCTTCAGGACCTTCTGGGCCTCAGGCAGTCGAGCCGGGTCGCTGCTGTCCACGACGAAGACCAGGGCCCGGCAGTCCTCCAGGTAGAACCTGAAGGGGGGGTTTGTTTACGTGTTTGTTGTACATATTTAGGTCTGTTGTTGTTGTTGTTGTTGTTTACCTCCAGTTGGCTCTCATGCTCTTCTGCCCCCCACGTCCCAGATGGTGAGAGACGTCTTCTTGTCCAGATCCAGAGTCCCCACGTTGAAGCCGATGGTGGGAGCGTGTCCATCACCTGGGACACAACAAGACTTGTTATTGTTTACACCTCGGAGACAACAACAGTTGTTATGTTTAGTGTGTAAACATGAGGCTCACCTGTCCGGTCAGCAGCCGGGCCAACAGAGTGGATTTACCTGCAGTCCAAACCCATCAGGATCACCTGAACTCAGGAAGGACAGGTACACATTAACACGTATCAATATACAATACTATAATCAATAACCAATATCATATATATCAATATAAGTCTCAGAGAGGCGCTGTGGTTCAGTGGATAGAGTGCTGGACTTTGAATGAGGGATAGCAAGTTCGAGTCCCACAGCAGTCAGCATGTCGTTGTGTCCCTGAGACCCTTCACCCCAAAGTGCTCCTGAGGGGAGTGCCCTCACAACTGAGTCTGTTAGTCACTTTGGATAAAAAGCGTCTAACAAGTGACATGTAATCAATATAATCATATAAATGATCACAGTCGTTGTACGCTGCCATTAAGTAATAAGAGCTCAGGTGAGATCTCACCTGAGGGGCTCAGGTGAGATCTACCTGAGGGGCTCAGGTGAGATTTACCTGAGGGGCGCTGGAGCTGTGAGACAAACCCATTAATAATATTCTTCTTCTTCTTCTGTGGACCTTCTTCTTCTCTCAAAACGACAGACTGAAACTCACCTGTCCAGTGTCTCTCAGGTGTGTTCAGTAGCAGCCAATCAGAGCATCCCGTAGGACCATGTGACCCGTCTGACTGCATTTCTGAGCCTGAGTTTCTGCTGATTTACATCCACAGATCCTGCCCTGAGATTATATTCAAAGTACCTGAGACAGGGACACGTATATAGTATGTGTTTAATAAATACTCTAAATACTCTGAGACAGGGACACGTATATTAGTATGTGTTAATAAATACTCTAAATACTCTGAGACAGGGACACGTATATATAGTATGTGTTTAATAAATACTAAATACGCTGAGGCAGGGACACGTATAGAGTGTGTTTAATAAATACTCTAAATACTCAGCGGCAGGGACAGGTATATATAGAGTGTGTTCAATACTCAGAGACAGGTATATATAGAGTGTGTTTAATACTCAGGGACAGGTATAGTGTGTTTAATACTCAGAGACAGGTATATAGAGTGTGTTTAATACTCAGAGACAGGTATATATAGTGTGTTTAATACTCAGAGACAGATATATAGAGTGTGTTTAATACTCAGAGACAGGTATATATAGAGTGTGTTTAATACTCAGGGACAGGTATAGTGTGTTTAATACTCAGAGACAGGTATATATAGAGTGTGTTTAATACTCAGAGACAGGGACAGGTATATATGGTATGTGTGTTATTAATAATATGAACCCCCCCTCCTCCAGGAACAGCGCGCAGGAGGCGGCTCTTCCCCGGGGGGAGGAGCTTCTCTCCGGGTATAACAGCGGCTCTTCCCGCCTCCTCCCTCTTTCTTCTGGACCTTCTCCGCGACTCCTTGCTCCCCCTCCGGATCTTCTGCTTCACTATGGGCTTCGGAGACCTCAGAGCCGCCTCCGGGCTGAAGGTGCTGAACGGGTTCCTGTCGGAGCGCAGCTACATCGAGGGGTGAGATACAAACACAAAGAGGAGCAGAGAGAGAAGAAATAAGGTTATTCACAGGGAAGAAACTGCAGACACACGCAGCCACTTGGCTCCGCGCTGAGCTAACAGTTAGCTGTTAGCAGGGTTAAAGTGTTTAAATGTGACTAAATGAACCGTCACGGGGCTCTAAAGTGTCCGCGGATCAGTCACAAAGACTTTAATCTGTCCTCTTAAGAGTTAGAGTTTAGTTTCAGCCCAGTTATTGATGGTCTACAGGCTGAAGAAGTGTCTGTGGTTAGCAAGCAGCACATGGTGCTAACAGAGCTGCTGTGACGTGTCACCTGTCTTCAATCTGAAAACCTTTATTAGTCCCGCAGCGCGGACAGCACAGCGTCACAGCAGGTAAAACTCATGATAAATAAAAACACTTAAAAATAATCAAGTAACAAAACCATGGCTGTAGAAACTAGTAGCAGCAGTTTTAAAAGTGCCATAAATATAATTTTAATGAGACCGTTTAATATTATAATGAAGCTGTTTTTAAATGTATGTTACTCAACAGTGATCTGAAGCACACCAGCTAATAGTTCAAAGATCATATCAGTGCTGTTCATTAGATTAAACAAGGGCAACGTTTTCAGCGAGCTAATGCTAGTTAGCATTCCACAGGAGGCTAGTGATGCTAACTTAGTACCAAGGTGTGCGTGCGTGCACCTGTGTGTGCGTGCACCTGTATGTGTGTGCGTGCACCTGTGTGTGTGTGCGCGCGCGTGCACCTGTGTGTTGCGCGCGCGTGCACCTGTGTGTGCGCGTGCGTGCACCTGTGTGTGTGCGCGTGCGTGCACCTGTGTGTGTGCGCGCGCGTGCACCTGTGTGTGTGCGCGCGCGTGCACCTGTGTGTGTGCGCGCGCGTGCACCTGTGTGTGTGCGCGCGCGTGCACCTGTGTGTGTGCGCGCGCGTGCACCTGTGTGTGTGTGTGTGCGTGCGTGCACCTGTGTGCAGGTTGATGATGATCACTCTCACCATCTTTCGGCTGAATCGTGATGTCACCCTTTGATCTGAAACCTGCTCACTGTGTTTATATATTAATTATTCAGTGTAACAGGTAACTCTCCCAGGTGTAGACCTCACTTCCTGTGTGCTGACATAACTTCCTGTGTGCAGGTACGTCCCCTCTCAGGCGGACGTGGCGGTGTTCGACTCCCTGTCCGGGGCCCCGTCAGCTGACCTGGTCCACGCGCTGCGCTGGTACCACCACCACATCCTGTCCTACAGCCAGAGGAGCAGGTGAGGAGCACAGGTGTGGTGTGTGTGTGTGATGTCACTGTGTTAAGCCCCGCCTCTTCTCAGCCCCGCAGGTGTGTGAGTGATGTCACTGTGTTAAGCCCCGCCTCCTCTCAGCCCCCAGGTGTGTGTGTGATGTCACTGTGTTAAGCCCCGCCTCCTCTCAGCCCCCCAGGTGTGTGAGTGATGTCACTGTGTTAAGCCCGCCTCCTCTCAGCCCCCCAGTGTGTGAGTGATGTCACTGTGTTAAGCCCCGCCTCTCTCAGCCCCCCAGGTGTGTGTGATGTCACGTCACTGTGTTAAGCCCCGCCTCCTCTCAGCCCCCAGGTGTGTGTGATGTCGCTGTGTTAAGAGCCCGCCTCCTCTCAGCCCCCCAGGTTGTGTGTGATATCACTGTGTTAATCCCCGCCTCCTCTCAGCCCCCAGGTGTGTGTGATGTCACTGTGTTAAGCCCCGCCTCCTCTCTCAGTCTCCCAGATTTGTGTGTGATGTCACTGTGTTAAGCCCCGCCTCCTCTCTCATCAGCCTCCCAGGTGTGAAGAAGCCTCTCGGTCAGTACGGCCCTCCAGGATTGGCCGACACCACCTCAGGCCCCGCCCCCTCAGCCGCAAGGAGGAGGAAGACGACGACGACGACATCGACCTGTTCGGCTCCGACGAGGAGGTGAGGTCATCGTGAGGTCATAATGAGGTCATGATGATGTCACAGTCTGCTCCCTGGTTTAGTCTTGTTTATATTTACCTGTGTGGTTGTCAGGAGGACGAGGAGGTGAGGTCATCGTGATGTCATGATGATGTCACAGTCTGAAGTGTTGCTCCCTGGGTTTAGTCTTGTTTATATTTACCTGTGTGGTTGTCAGGAGGACGAGGAGGCGGAGCGTCTGAAGGAGGAACGTCTGGCTCAGTATGCTGCTAAGAAATCAAAAAGTGAGTGACAGATAGAAAACGACCAATCACTGCGCTGCTCTATGATGATCAACAATCACCATCTTTCGACTGACCCCTGATGGACACCATGTTTTATTCTGAGACTGGTTGCCGCCTGTCACTCGGCTGATGATCTGTTGCCACGGTAACTGACTCCTCCCCCTCCCCCCACAGAGCCCACCATCATCGCCAAGTCTTCGCTCCTATTGGACGTCAAGCCGTGGGACGACGAGACGGACATGAAGCAGCTGGAGGCTCTCGTGAGGAGCATCAGCATGGAGGGGCTGCTCTGGGGTCAATGTGAGGGTTTATATATTATCATTATATCATTTATTATT
>JAAOOA010001928.1:0-77793 GCA_012861695.1 Trematomus loennbergii
TGTGAACGAGGCGATACAGAGAAGTGAAGCTGTCATCAGGCTGTAGTTTGTTATAAACTGTTGGAGTGGTGAGCAGGCCTTTTGGTTCTGGATGTCTGGGGAGTCAGGTGGTCCGTGAGCTTATTGGTTAAGTGTCCTTGGTATGAAAAGCCCCTCCCCATGACTGACCTCACCTCATCCTTAAAGGAGATGCAGCCACCCTCTGGAGGAAAACCCAATATCTGTTCAACATGGCAGTAAAATGAGTCCTTACCTTCGGCAGGAAGCGAGCCAGAATGAAGAAGACGATGATGAGAGAGGCGATCATGCCGGTGCTCATACCAGCAGAGAAGAAGAACACTTGACTCCTTTATTGAGGGGAGGAAGACGAGGGGTTCATATGTTATTACCTTTTTAATTGAAATGCATCTTAGTGTTGTTAAATAGTCCTCATACAAAGTGACCTGCTGAGTGAGTCTGCAAAGAGGAACAGCAACGCTCCGGAGAGGAAAACCAGAAACAGATAAATATCAAACTCTGCAACGAGAAAAGAAGAAGAGGAATCAATGAATGAGAGTTTCTTATAAAACCCAATATCACACATTCTACATTTCTCTCTTTACAGTTTGTAACTTAGAGAGGAGCAAACGTTCATCAGAACATGAGCTCAGCTCTGTGTCGTATTCATTATGGCAAAACAACAGGTGGACTGAAAACAAACCAACAAGACCCACGTGACAAACACCTGAAGGGATGATTAAATACAGATGTGTGTGATCTAAAGTAACAACAATAATGGAGATGATTGCCTCAGGCTGAATAAGCATGCTGGCTCCTATAACCTTTGTTCCTAATCTCAACCTCCTGCTGAACCAGAGAGGTTAAAAAGGATCACTGTAATGCAGGGGGTCAAACTCAATCTCATCACGGGCACATCAGCATAAGGTAGCACTCAAAGGGCCGGTTGTAACTTTAAGACTATAAATATACATATAAATATATATAATAATGTAGTATATTGTATTAGTGCCTCTGCATCGGATAGGGTAATAACTTCATAATTAACTACGTCTGAAAGCAGAAGTCTAGGGCAGATAATTGCAAGTTTCTTCAGTGCTCAAAAAAAAAGTCAAATTATGAGAAAAAGTCAAGTTCTAAGAAAAGGTCAAGTTCTAAGAAAAAAGTCAAATTCTGAAAAAAAAGTCAAATTCTGAAAAAAAAGTCAAATTCTGAAAAAAAAGTCAAATTCTGAAAAAAGTCAAATTCTGAGAAAAAAGTCAAATTCTAAGAAAAAGTCAAATTCTGAGAAAAAAGTCAAATTCGGAAATAAAAGTAAAATTCTAGAAAAAAAGTCAAATTCTGAGAAAAAAGTCAAGTTCTAAGAAAAAAGTCAAATTCTGAGAAAAAAGTCAAATTCTGAGAAAAAAGTCAAGTTCTAAGAAAAAGTCAAATTCTGAGAAAAAAGTCAAATTCTGAGAAAAAAAGTCAAATTCTAAGAAAAAGTCAAATTCGAGAGAAAAAAGTCAAATTCTGAGAAAAAAGTCAAATTCTGAGAAAAAAGTCCAATTCTAAGAAAAGAAAAGTCAGATTCTAGGAAACAGGTAATAATGTTTTATATCACATTATTGGCTCTGCATTGGATTTATCAGTTCTGGTAATAACTTCAAATAACTACGTCTGAAAGCAGAAGTCTCGGGCAAATAATAGAAAGCAAATATTCAACAATTACACCAATTGTGTTGTATATTATATTCTTTGCACGCTCTTGCGGGGCCACAGAACATGAGGTCACGGGAGTTTGACCGCTGATTTAAACGATATGAAAATATACCAGATATATGTTTAACATGCACAGAATCAAGGGGAACGTGGTTTCTCTGTGTTTGGCGGTGCAGAAAGTTGAAGGTGTTCTGGTGGTGGTACGTGGTCAAATAAAGAAGATCATTCAAAGCAGATTAGATCCAAAGATCTGTTGGTTTTATATCCAGGAGAGCGTGAACATAGAGAGTCCTCAGCTCGTTTACATTAAGACACAACACTGATATTATTTTGTATTTGTATTTATTTTCTAAAACAGATACAAATTGGCACCAACATTGACTTTGATGCATTTTTTCATGTATTATTTATTCTTCACAGTGTGTAATTCATCAATGATTAGCAAGAACACTTTTTTGAGTTTTGCATTTTTATTTGTTGTGAAAAACACCAAGAAACTCAAGTCTCAATCTGGTGGAAAACAGCCAGAAAACAGTCTGTGGAGGAAGAAGCTTCTGTTCCAGCATGACTGAGCCCCACAAAGCAGCTCCATAGAGGCCTGGGTGGATGAGTTCGGTGTGGAAGAACTTGACCTCAACCCCACTGAACACCTTTGGGATGAACTAGAACGGAGAGCCAGCCTCTCGTCCAGCATCAGTGTGTGACCTCACTAATGCTCTTCTGGATGAAAGGGCTTCCCACAGACACACTCCAAGATCTGTAGAAAGCCTTCCCAGAAGAGTGGAAGCTGTTATAGCTGCAAAGGGGGACCAAGTTCAAATGAATGCCTAAGAGTTTGGAATGGGATGTCCTGAAAGCTCCTGGAGGTGTAATCAGAATCAGAATCCCTTTATTAGTCCAGAGGAGGAACATGTACATTGTTACAGCAGAAAGAGCCAGAGACAGCTTCATGTTCTAAAGCATGCAGACAACAAAGTATTAAAGATTAAAACAAGAAATTATCATTAAAAAAAGTTACACATTTTACAAAATCACATCCTGTAACAGTTCAGAGGATTTAGCAGCCAGGTATATATTGCAGAGTATTAACGGCATATATATATATATTGCACATCTTGCACATAGTTGGTATTTAGCAACAAGGGGTGTTATAGTCTGTGTTGTGGTGTGGGGGGTCTACTAGGGGTCGTGGTGGTTATATAGTCTGACCGCTGCAGGAAGGAAGGACCTGCGGTATCTCTCTAATGTGTAGGGGTCCAATACTTTTGTCTATATTGTGTATAATTGAGTATCATCCGCATAACAATGAAAATGTCCCGAGTGATTCCTTATTGCCTAAAGGAAGCGTATATAATGTGAACACAATAGGTCCAAGCTCTGAGCCCTTATGCTTTGCTGTGGCAGAACTGGCTGGATCAAATCAAACAGAACTCTAAACACATTTTCAGCTCTGCACAATCTGCAATTCAACTCTGCACTTCTAAAACACTGCACACGGTTCTCTGAGTAACACACAGAGATCTGACATATTCACCTGTCAGCCATTTCAACACACTGCCATTAAACATGCTACACATAGAGCCAATGAACAGATACACATGCCAGCTGACCGTTAACGCCTGGTTGCTTTACTGCTGACTCAGCAATCAGGATATAAGTACAAACAACAATATCCTGTTTATGAAATACACGAGAAAAGAAAGAAGATTGAAGTCGTTGATTCATGAGAAAAGCACTCGGATAGAAAGTCAGAAACATTTGATTAAAAGAAATGTAAATAAAATGTCCTAAGAAAGTATTCAGAGTAATTCTTATTACAGTTTTATAATTGTTTTATATATTCTCAAATGACCTGCTTTGACTGCAGCTTGAGAAACTTCTGGATTCAGTCTGAAAGCATCCTTTTAACTTTAAACATGATCTTTAATAATGTTGTAGTTTAGTTTAACTCTGAGAGGTGGACTGCTGGACTCCGCACTGGACTCTGGTTCTGGAGCAGCTTGCAGGGTCAGGAGTTCTTGGAGAGAAGGAGCGCTTCCTGCCGCAGGACTCGGGGATGGGAGTTCCTGAACATGGAGAAACAGCTTCAGTTATTATGCTCCAAATATCTGGAACAAAGTCACAGAAAGAATGTGTCTGCAGCTCAGAGAGTCCTGCTGGGAACCCACACATGTTGAGGAGCCCAAAGTGTGATGAGAGAAATGTACAGTACGGGTCCCCAGCACATAGAAGCTGCCGGATGCTAACCTGCATATGTTGGGAGAGCTTTACAGATCAGGGGCCTCATTTATAAAGGGATATACGCTCAAAAATGGCGTACGCCAGTTTCTACGCAATGT
This sequence comes from Trematomus loennbergii, assembly GCA_012861695.1. Lineage (NCBI taxonomy): Eukaryota > Metazoa > Chordata > Actinopteri > Perciformes > Nototheniidae > Trematomus > Trematomus loennbergii. The sequence continues at coordinate 4,038 of JAAOOA010001928.1, forward strand.
TTGCGATTTATAAAATACTAACTTGACGGGAAAATGTGCGGTCCTCCACGCAAACTCTAACCCATGGACGAGAAACTGCGACACCGTTGGCAGAAGGAAGAATGGAGAGAAATATGTGGAAATAATACCATAAATAAAATGTTACCTCTCATTTATCAAATATGAAGAATTCATTTTCAAACATTGATTAAAGCCAATCTTAAAATGATTAAACAAACGCCTGTTTGAGACTCCTCAGTGCACACAAAAACATAACTTGGAGAAATAAATAAATACGGATATGTTATTTAAAACCACCTCGAATATGTTGTGTTAATTTATGAAATGTTTTCTCATAAATGATGCGGTAAGCAGGAGGACAGAATAACGTCTAAACTGACGCCGTTTTGCATTTCTATAGGTTGTAGATACGAGCATGGTTTTATATACTATCACGTTTAATCGTGTTTTATGCCGTTTGCCAAGACTTGATAAATCGCTCGTAAAACACAGGAGGTATGGAAACTAAGAACACCATATGTGGTAAACAGCTAATATAACACACACATTGTATTTCCTTTAACTGGTGGATTATGGATATATAGTTGCTGATCGACAGCTGGAACACAAACCACCAAATACAACACAAATAATTCAGATCCAGTCGTCATGACTACACTCCGGAGGGATTCCCCGATCATTTCGTACAGTTTCTCATCAAGGGGGGGGTCTCCTGTCCCCGGGACAAACACACTGCCTGAGGAAGGTTATGTGTATTTCTTTTGTCATTAACTTTTTTCGGACCACTTATTTATTTATTTTGGTGACGATCCGACCTCCATGCTGCTACTCTGGTTCAAACTGCATCCACCAAACAATATGATTTATCTCCCCTCCCCACAATAACCAAAATCTATCACGGTGTGAGATGTTTTTTTTAGCTGTTCTGTCGTCATTTCCTGCGATCTTCTTCATGCAGTCAGTCAGAATGAATGAATGGGCGTTTCTTTGACTATTAATAGGCAAATATGGGCGTTACGTGAAGCCTGCAAAAGCTGCGCCGCATTTCGAGTCGATTGTGATTTATAAAGGGAAACAGGCGTAGGGAGTGCCGTACGCACTTCCCTCGCCGGTACGCAATGTTTTGTGAATCGGAAAATGTCGGAAAATGTCTGTACCTATTTTTTTGCTTTGTACTACGTAAGCAACCTTCTCACGTCAATCCTACGCAAGGCGTTATAAATGAGGCCCTGGAGAGGAACTAAGTACATTTACTCAAGGACTGTACTTCAGTACAATGTTGAGGTACTTGTACTTTACCTGAGTATTTCCCTTTTATGCTACTGTGTACTTCTACTCCTCTACAGTTCAGAGGTACATGGTGTACTTCTACTCCACTACATGTATGTAATACCTTTAGTTACTTTACAGATGTGGATGAATGATGTGAAATATAACCAAGTGTTAAATCAGACTTTAGTTCCACCTGGAGTAAATCCACAAGCTACCCTGCAGTATACAAAGTCATTCAAACTAGCTGCACCTTTACCAGCTTTGAGAACACTTTCATGATCAATCATTATAAAACATATCATATATATTATTCTGAAATGGACCAATCTGCACAATGACTACTTTTACTGTCGCTACTTTAACTATATTTTGATGAGAATACTTTTCTACTTTCACTTGAGGAACATTTTGAATGCAGGACTTTTACTGAAACAGAGTATTCCTACACTCTGGTGCTTCTACTTTTACTCAAGTACAAGACCTGAGTACTTCTACTTTTACTCAAGTACAAGATCTGAGTACTTCTACTTTACTCAAGTACAAGATCTGAGTACTTCTACTTTTACTCAAGTTCCAGATCTGAGTACTTCTACTTTTACTCAAGTATATTTTGATGGTAATACTTTACAGACTGGTTATAATGTTGATGTTTTCATGTGTTTTATTCTTCAGGGTTTATTTACATTTTACAGAGTGTCAGTGAACGCGTCACTGTTTTGATAGACAGTTGTTGTGAAGAGAAACAGCCAAAATGATGAAGAGAGAGAAACAAGAGTGTTGTTTTCCTCTGAGGACATGCTCCATGAAAGAGTTTCATATCTTGATGAATGGAGGATATTCAGTACTCACAGTTCTTCTGGATCTTGGCTCTGATCGTCTCATCTCTTCTGATCCTGTAGGGATGAACACAATCCAACAGTTATGGATCCAGTTTAAAATAAGTGTTTGTTCTTTGAGTCAGCTTCAGAGTCCTGACTGATCTCATGCTTTACATCCCATCATATCTTCTCTGCAAACACTACGACTGACTGCCACAGCTCTCAGCTGCATTACAGAAGTTGAGATCTTCATATTAGGTTGAATAATTAAAACGAAAGTTAATTATAATCAAATATAATAAATTATATTCGTGTACAACCCACAATTAAAATGCTTCATATTTTATGATTTTCTATATTTAGAGTATAAACAAAACACAAGTGGTGTGTTAAATTGAGTGTGTAAGGCCTATAATGGTTTATAGGTGTCACTGATAAGAGAGGAGAGACAGTTTAGTCCCTCTTCCCTCACAGCAGTACACAGGGGGTGTTTCTCAATCGCGAGTACGCTTGCTTGGTAGCACATGTCTGCGCGAGCATCTTGCTTCAGAAGCGAGTCAAGAATACTTCCTGACATTCGGAAACAAAGAGTGGAACACGCTAGCAAGTGTGCAGGTGTGCGTAATATGAGAGGCCCCTCCTTACATCTTCCGCCACAGATTTGGGGAAATTGGTCCGTGCGCAAAGCATTGTGGGGATTTTAAGACCGCGAAGTCTACTCATGTGCACACTCGATATTTCTCCAAACGGAGTACGCCGGGCTCGGTAGATTTCCAAGTATACTGGAGATTGGAACAGTACTTCGGCAGCACTCGATGACGTAGTATGCTTGAAATAGTGGCTCTGAAGCAGCTTTACTCGCGATTGAGAAACACCCAGAGAGGGGGGCTCCTGACTTAGTAAAAAGAACTGAGGCCCCAAAAAGGTGTTTTTGCCATAGCCGAGAATAATATTTTGCAAGTCCTGCAGAGTAGGGGTCATGAACTTTTTACACAAACATGGGAAGGTGTGTCTTATGCCATAGCCATATAATATGTCTGGTCATATCCAGTTCTGTACATCAGAGGCCATGCCCAGTTTCCACAAATATGGTATGGAGGAGGTTTCTTTAGGTTTTTTTATCCTGTTTCTGAGCATAAAGACACTGGCGGAGAGGGAGCAAACTCGAGAGAGAGAGAGAGAGAGAGAGAGAGAGAGAGAGAGAGAGAGAGAGAGAGAGAGAGAGAGAGAGAGAGAGAGAGAGAGAGAGAGAGAGAGAGAGAGAGAGAGAGAAAGAGAGAGAGAGAGAGAGAGAGAGAGAGAGAGATCCCCTGGTATACTCTCTCCCGGTAAAGCTCTCTCCCTGGAGAGCTGGGTATTTGCTCTCGGTAAGGTTCTCTCAAACTTGGTAACTATTGCTTAAATCTCCGTGTATTGAATGCTGAGTGAATGGTTGGATGAAAGTTTTAAGACTAGGAATTCTAACGATCATTCTGAGGATTGCACCTCTTAAATGTGTCGGACTATAGGTTGTGAATGTTAGAACCTTCGATCCACGAGGAGGTACCTCTGGATTCTGTCGGAATTCAATCTGAACATTTTGAGGAACTGACCTCTTACATGTGTCAGGCCATAGTGTGTGGATGTTAACCCCGTCGATCTGTGAGGAAATTCCTTTTGGATTTTGTCGGAAGACTTTAATGTGTGAACTATGAATTAAGGTTTTAGATTAGAAAATAACCCCAGCATGATATGTTTAGTATGATTATAATGTTGTAACGAGAGAAGCTAAAAACCCTGTATTAGTTTGGACCTATTTTTCTTCAAATAAACTGATCCCACCTTTTGGATTGGAACAACTTAAAAGACATCTGCGCTCTCCTCTCCTGCTTCAAAGGTGAGATCTTGCTGACGTTGGTGGATCTGAGCCAAGCAGCAAACTTACATAGACTCAATAACTTCGGTTAGGTCAATTAGGAGGTCTGAGTAATTTGCCGGAATAAATTATCAGCTCCTACCGACTCTTACAAGTAACAGTCATTAGTCAAGGAGCTAAAAACATCCCATCAAAAACAGACTACCTTTTCCACTCTTCTGTCAAATCCCATATGTCTGGTGGAAAGTTGATTACTTACTAAATGTGGCTTTGCATTTTCAGCTGGCCTTCTATAGTTGATGGAAGAATGAAAGAGCCTGCAGTCAGTGGGTAACATCACTGATCTGTTGTGATTCCCCAGTGAGAGAAACACCTCCCTGTGTTTCATACAATACTGCTGAACCAGCAGAGACCCCTTACTGACCTGAGAGTCTCCAGTCTGCAGTCTGGACTCTCCAGAAGATCTCTCAGCAGCTCCACATCTGAATCCTGCAGATCGTTGTCACTCAGGTCCAGATGTCTCAGATGGATGTTGGACTTCAGAGCTGAGGCCAGAGCAGAACAGCTGATCTCTGACAAACTGCAGCGCCTCAGTCTGAATAAAGAAAACATGATGAGGATACAAACCTGTTTATAATCCAATCAGATGTTACTCAACATTTAAATGAATCTGAACAGAAACATCTGTCTACTTCAGAAAGTGAACTTTATCATGTAAAACTAAAATGACTTCAGATGACCTTTATTCAGACGTTATCGTTTACTAAATATTAAATACATAGATTTACTTTTTACAACTAACATCTATTACAGTTCCTTTAAGAAACAGTCAACATGTATGTCTGCAGTTCTTACTTCTTACTCTTCAAAATGAAATATGAATATAAGGACATTTACAACTTTATGGATGTAAGTTATTAATGAATATAAATGAGGTTCAATGACAAAGTGAACATGTGAGATCTCCAGCAGTAACAGAGAGTCAGTGAACTGACCTGAGGGTCTCCAGTCTGCAGTCTGGACTCTCCAGAAGATCTCTCAGCAGCTCCACTCCTGAATCCTGCAGAGCGTTGTTGTGACTCAGGTCTAGATGTCTCAGATGGATGTTGGACTTCAGAGCTGAGATCAGAGCAGACCAGCTGATCTCTGACAACCTGCAGGTCTCCAGTCTGAATAAAGAAAACATGATGAGGATACAAACCTGTTTATAATCCAATCAGATGTTACTCAACATTTAAATGAATCTGAACAGAAACATCTGTCTACTTCAGAAAGTGAATTTTATCATGTATGTAATAGAAAAATATTATACTTACTTACTTACTTTAATAATATCATTGTGTGATTCTTATTTGCTAATGTTTCTCTATATTTGCTACTTCTCACACTTCTTAGCTAAGCTTGGGGAAAGTCCTTATTAAGAAGATGTGTTGCAGTGTTGTTAGTGACTCTAACACACACTTCAAGTTAGAACTAACACACTTAGTTATATCTACGTCTGGAACAAGCTAAACTAGTAAGAGTGCCACAGTGACGCGTCCTAAAACCCGGAAGTAAGCTTCTTCCGGTTCCCTCGACAAAAAAGCAATTTCTCCACAGGATTTAGGAAAATAGCTGGAAATCAGGTCTGTGGTTGAGACACATTTAAGAGACGGATCACGTTTTGTTCAGTCGGATAATCTCCACATGTCTACCCTACTTTTATCATTTTCGAATCATAAATGTATCGATCATAAACCTATCGATTAGATTTAGTTAATCTACTATAATTAGTTGGTTTAATATAGAGTCGTTATCAATGTGTTTTAAACCTCAATAAATAACAAGAAGACCTTTGGCCGGTACTTTTCTCATTTTGTCCGGAAGATTTCAACTTTATGTTCATGTTGACCGGCAAAAAAAGATTCTAACAGAAACTCTGCTGGTGTTGTCTGTTGCACCGACTGCGACATTATTGTCCCCGATATTTCTTCTTCTAACATTTGAAATGTCTATATGTTAATGTGTTTTTTCTCTGATCCAGGTTTCACATTGCTGTGTTGCGACCAATTTGAGACGCATGCAAAACCAAAGGCTGCCCCCGTCCAAAGAAGAGAGGTAAACGTTGTTAGAAAAAAGGTGCAGGTTTTACTTAAATTGAAAGGGGCACCGCTGCATGTGCCTTAAAATAAACCATGCAACATATAGATCTATGTAAAATGTAAAGTTGTTGCCTTGGCTTATTGTTTTCAGGTGCTTCCTGGGCATTAACCCTGAGACAGGCTCGAAAGCCAAGAAGAAGCGTGGCGTTATAAACCCCATGTCAGCACATTCTTTAGAAAACTCCCTGACTTCGAGTGGATGTCTTTGTAGACATGTCCAGGACTAAGGTAAGACACTCACAGTCTGTAGAAAGTTTCATGTGAAATGTACTTTGCACTTGAATGGAGGAATACAAAGTTAAAATGGGTATTTTCTTTGTTTTTCTTTGTTGATTGAGCAGATTCAATTGTGTATGGTAAAATTCCAGTTGTACAATATATATAGTCTTATTTAAATTTTTATATTTACAGTAAATTACTGGCTACAGTGTTACATTACTTTTACAGTAAAAGTGTGAAAAAACAGGTAATTACTGTAATTTATGTACAGCAAGGTACCATAATACCACAGCTCTGTACTGCTATATCACAGTACTTCCATAGGCATGGCAACTGTAAAGTCACAGTATTTAGTTGTACTTTTATTCTAATTTACTGTAAAATATCTACAGTAAATTACTGTGAAATATTTACAGTAAATTACTAGCCAAAAATGTTACAGTGTATCGCTGCTGCTATGTTGTATATGTTTACGCCAAGAGACACATCTGCTTTAAAGCAGTACGTGCAAACGTGCGGTCACCACTAGATGCACTTTAACACAGGGGTATCCTCTCTTGCACTTTGTGTATCCATGCTGCTATGTTGTTTTGCCATGTCATAAATACTTGTGTATTCTGCTCTTGCTCTTTTGCACTTTTCTTGTATTTCATGTATTTGTATCTGCTATGTTTGTAAATGTCATGTTCTTAATGTTTGATGTGAGGGACTGCGGATGGAAAGTAGCTCAAAGCTAAATCCGGCATATTTACGCTTGGCACATTTATAGTTTTAAGTGTTCATTAAAGTGCAATGTCCCTACCAAATAAACCATTACAATAAATAAACTAACTGAAGCTTAGAATGTAATCTCCTCCTATGATGCTCAGCCTCTGGAATTAAAACTAATGTGTTTTGTATATTCTCTGGCAGTATTCTGTTGTTTGCTTTATGCATAACTAAAGCCGTCTGTAATTCTATTAAATCTTTAAATGCTAACAGCCTTGACTCAATAAACTGTTTGTTCTCTAGGTTGAACATTATGCAACATTCTCACAGCTTTTCTCTGTAATGTAATGAAAGGTTTGAAATGACTCATCTAGGTGTATATATGAGTCTATGAGTCAGCTGCATGCTGGCTCTGCTTGCTTGATGTGTAGCGTCGCTGTTCATCCATGGTGCGGCGTTACTTTTGTGCCTCTATCCTGAGCACGCTATGAAACATTTTGAGCACAGGAAATGTTATTGAGCGCGCAATTTAACATGATGTAAGTTTAGAAAACAATGTTCCTGTTTGAAATAACTCCAGGTTTAATAATCTGTTCAGAGTGAAACAGGGTTTTAATGTCAGAGATGATGCAGAAACAATCCACTGATAATCTGGAACTTTAACTTTGATCAGATGTTGAACAACTCCTTCATCTCCCTCACAGCTCATCAGTACTGACAGCATCTCCACTGACTCATGGAGCACAGAGTGAGTCTGTGGAAGCTCAAAACTCTCCCTCACACATTCACCTTCTCTCTGTTACTCTGATCAATATTCAGTCATTAGCAAAAACGGAACAAATAAAAATAACATTGTATTTGTTCAAATTCAGAAAATCATAAACACAAACAGATCAATATGAACTGCAGTCAGTGAACTGACCTGAGAGCCTCCAGTCTGCAGTTTGGACTCTTTAGTCCAGAACTCAGCAGCTCCACTCTGAATCACCAGAGGTTCTACTCAGGTCCAGATCTCTCAGATGAGAGGGGTCAGACTTCAGAGCTGAGGCCACGACTTCACATCAGTCTCTGAGAGTCATAGTCCTAAGTCCAAGCCAGTAAGTCTATAATAAAACATATATTACAACATGTGTTAAAAAGAGGAAACATTATATTAACATCAAGCATTTGATGAAAAAAGATTTGACATGTTCTGATAGACCTTTGCTGTTAGTCCATTTAATATAATATATAATAATATATGATAATAGAGTGTAATGAGTTGTCAGTGTGATCTGATCACATGTCTGTGCTCCTGCTGTCACTGACTGTTACCAAAAGAAACAGAAATTAAATGAATCACTTGACAATATTAGAGATGTACATATTTAAATGTTAGTTAATATGTGGATGTGAATGATGGATGAAGGATGCTTTGGCTTCTCTGAGCATCTGAACATTTATTGCGCACACAAACACAATTAACAAACCAATAAAGTTTCAATATGTTCAACTTGATAGCATCAGATGTTCCCAGTATATCAGCATTAAGACATAACTCTGTTATTGGTGGGAAATGATATAGATCTGATTTTAAACTCTAACACATTGTGATCAAAACGTGTTTAATGATAAAGAAACTACTAGAAAGTAATCATTAAAAAAAGGGTTGTTGCTTCACTTAAGGTTTGGAGGGAAGTCTGTCGTAATCAAAAACGATATGAAGATGTAATCTTCTTGAAAGAAATGAACTGATCAAGACTTCCCTCCTCACAAACTGAACAAAGACCACCACATGTTGAAACTATGGGCTTCTAAGGGCTTACAATTAAGAAATCAAGATGAACACAGTATTATTAATGTAACAAAGAAATGGGGAAATTAATGATCCTGCAATATGCCAGAAGCAGATTGGGAACAAATGTGCAGAAACATTCATAACACAACCAACTCAAACTACTGGAAAGAAAACACATGAAGCTTTTAACTCCATCCTTTAAGACACCCCAGATTCAAAGTGAACACAAACAAACCCTCACTTCAAAATGCTGGAGAGAATGCGCTGAGCAGAAACCAGACACATATATTCTGGGCCTGTGATGTGTTGGGAGACTTCTGGGAAACAGTTTGAAGAGAAATGTCCAATATCTTGTTCTCTCAACAAAAACCCATTGTCCCTATCACTGGGGAAACACCAGAGGAGATACAGAAAGATTCCTATCTATTTCTGTCATTAGAAAAGCCATCATCAAACTAATGACAAGGAATTGTCTAAAAGATAATAACTTAGTAAACTCACAATGGAATAACTTAGTGAATGAAATCTATGTAACGGAGAAAACAACTAGATTAGAAACCAAATGCATATATTTGAGGAAAGGTGGGAGGAATGGGTCAGTATAGAACAATACATACAGTGAATATAATTAATGTGTACCTGAGTATTCATAATGTATTCATAATGTATCCATCTTTTATTTGTAATATTATTAATACTATTATTTTATTATGTCTTCTCTGATTTGTCATCTGTTATGTAGTTCATCTTGTACTTAGATGTTTTATTTGGTTATGTATGCTTTGTGAATATTTTCTTAAAAAGCAAAGAAAAAAGCAAAGAAAGTAATAATAACATGTTTCTGTGATAACTGTAAGTCCTGCTGTGTGGTGTGATCACATGCTGAGAAACCTCTCAAGTCCTTCATGTGTTTGACATGTCGCCTCCATCACTCAATATGAAGAGAGGAACGCTTCAGTTTAACTATTATTATAAATAAATAGAAGAACAGTGTTGGTTTATTTTGCTCTCAGTATTTAAACAGCAGAAATGTTATAGTGTTTATTTGAATAATTAAACTCCTGATCCACATTAGTTTATAAAGTTAATCACATCTGGACTTACTTGAACTTCCTGCAGTTCCTCACAGCTGGAATCAGTCTCAGTCGTCCCTCATCTGATGTGTTGTACTGATCCAGGTCCAACTCATCCAGAACCTCCTCTGACATCTGCAGCATGTAGGCCAGAGCAGAGCAGTGGATCACAGAGAGTTCCTTCTCTGATCTGTTCTCTGACTTCAGGAACTCTGTGATCTCCTGATGTACTGAGTGGTCCTTCATCTCTGTCAGACAGTGGAAGATGTTGATCATCCTGTCAGGAGAGGATCTACTGCTCATCTCCTTCAGGTTGCTGATGGCTCTCTGGATGGTTTCTGGTCTGTTGTCTGTGCGACCCAGCAGGCCTCCTAACAGTCTCTGGTTGGACTCCAGAGAGAGGCCGTGGAGAAAGCGGACAAACAGGTCCAGGTGGCCATTTTTACTTTGGAGGGATTTCTCATGGCTCCCTTCAGGAAGTCATCCAGGGATGGGTAATCCTGATCAGTGATGTTGTTATAGTCTCCTGCAGGAAGTCCTTCAGTACCTCTGTGTCTCTGTTGGTGTAACAGTGCAACATGTAGACTGCAGCCAGAAACTCCTGAATGCTCAGATGAACAAAGCAGTAGACTGTTTTCTTGAAGATCACTCTCTCTCTTTTGAAGATCTGTGTACAAACTCCTGAGTGCACCAAGGCCTCGGTGACACCAAGACCACAGCGCTGCAGGTCTTCTTGGTAGAACATGATGTCTCCTTTCTCCAGATGTTCAAACGCCAGCCTCCCCAGCTTCAGAAGAACCTCCCTGTCAGCCTCCGTCAGCTGCTGTGGACTCGTCTCATGTCCCTCTTCATACTTCTGCTTCTTCCTCTTGGTCTGGACCAGCAGGAAGTGTGAGTACATGTCAGTGAGGGTCTGGGGCAGCTCTCCTCTCTGGTCTGTAGTCAACATGTGGTCCAGAACTGCAGCAGTGATCCAGCAGAAGACTGGGATCAGACACATGATGTGGAGGCTCCTGGAGCTCTTGATGTGAGAGATGATTCTGCTGGACAGGTCTTCATCACTCCATCTCCTCCTGAAGTACTCCTCCTTCTGGGCGTCAGTGAAGCCTCGTACTTCTGTTACCCTGTCCACACACTCAGGAGGGATCTGATTGGCCGCTGCAGGTCTGGAAGTTATCCAGACGAGAGCCGAGGGAAGCAGCTTCCCCCTGATGAGGTTTGTCAGCAGCACGTTGACTGAGGACTGCTGAGAGACATCAGACACAACCTCATTGTTTCTGAAGTCCAGAGAAAGTCTGCTTTCATCCAGGCCGTCAAAGATGAGCAGCACTTTGCAGACAGCCAGCTGCTCTGCTGTGACCTTCTGTAAGGTGGATGGAAAACATGGAGCAGCCTGAGAAGACTGTACTGCTCACCTTTGATCAGGTTCAGCTCCCTGAAGGAGAGCGGGATCACCAGACTGACATCTTGGTTTCCCAAACCCTCGGCCCAGTCCAGAGTGAACTTCTGCACTGAGAAGGTTTTTCCAACTCCAGCGACTCCGTTGGTCAGGACCGCTCTGATGAGAGTCTGTTGGTCAGGTAAGGCTTTAAAGATGTCCTGGCACTTGATTGGAGTGTCATGGAGGGGCTTCTTCTTGGAAGCTGTCTCCAGCTGCCTCACCTCATGTTGGGTATTAACCTCTTCACTCTGCCTTGTGTGATGTAGAGCTCAGTGAAGATCCTGTTGAGGAGGGTTTCACTTTGATCAGTTCCTTCAGTCACACGTTCACATCTCCTCCTCAGACTGAGCCTATGTTCATCTAAAACCTCCTGCAGACCACTATCTGCTGGAAGAGAAGGAAACATGAGAGAATGAGGGAAATGCTCTGAGAATCTAATTAACAAAAAACAACAAACAGACTGAGTTGAAATGTTTTATAAACAGCTTACTGTCTATGCTCTACAACAGTATACCTGTTCAAACACAAATGAACCAGGAAGAGGAATAAGACGCTGCATGTGTTCGGCCTCTTACCTCGTACAGAGCTGGTCTGACTGGCTGTCTGCAGTCCAGCTCTGGTTCTGGATCTTTTCCCACACTGGGGACAGGAGGGGTCTCCTGATGGAGGTCTCTGCTCCCAGTATGAGGTGATGCACTGTCTGCAGAACCAGTGTCCACAGCTGGTAGAGACTGGATCCTTCAGGACGTCCTGACACAGAGCACAGCTGGACAGCTGCTCCTCCACAGGAACACCACTCTTCCTCTTCCCTCTGTGGAGATGAACACATCCTTTACAGCACGTCACATTAGTGGAGCTGATTCTCACCAACGGGCAGAGTCACAAACGTCTCTCTCAAGACTCTTCTCTCCAGTAGGACTCAGGTGAGGGTGTTGCACTTTTCCTTGTTCATGTGATGTTTTGGGTTGTTGTGTTGTTTTGTTTCTTTCCGTTAACTGTCAAGTGGGAACTAAGTATTTTTGTTAGTAAGTTTGTGTTTCTCTTGTTATCCTACGATGCTGTGATGTGTGGCTGTGATAAGAACATATGAAGGACAGACCATCTATTTCTATTCTTTAGAAAGGGGCAGGTCATATCAGATTATTTTCTTCTCCCTGCTCCTTTTCGGTCAATGGTGTGTTCATAGAGACATGTTTTGTAAATATTTGTTATACATTAAGTTGTGCATACCATGAACGGAACAAATACAAATGAAATGAAATGAAAGATGAAATGTGTCACGCTGCACGAATACGCAGGTGACATGAATTTCACCTCTTCACTTTCTTGGTGTCTCCAGGCACGGATCTGGGTCTTTGCATTGACTCTACATGTAATCACACAAAGCTCTGTTATCAGGGGCGGACTGGGACTACAAATCAGCCCGGGACTCTCGACCGGCCCACTTCGGTATCGCCGGCCCACCTCGGTAAATGATCAACGGGGGGGGGGGTGCTAGTGAGTTATCCGAGTGGCCCACCTCGGTGCCGCAAGTAAATACCGCGAGGAAATTGTCGACGGGGGGGGTTGGGGGTGCTAGTGATTTATCCGAGCGGCCCACATCGTCCGACCGGCCCACTTCAGTACCGGCCCATCGGGATTCGTCCCGAACGTCCCGATGGCCAGTCCGCCCCTGTCTGTTATATCTGCTAATGCTAAACACAACCAGCTCACCAGGTTATCACTATCATTAATAAACATCTTTAAAATACATATCATAAACATGACCAAGTAGTAAATAATGTTTTGGACGATATATTTAGTTTCTAGTGAGTATTTATCAATATCTTTGCCATTTAAAACCTTTTGATGCCACTGATACAATGATGCTATAAATGCATATTGAAATATCCTCAAATAATGTTAGCTTGCTGTACTCTGCTGCCTTTGTTCTGTACTATACTGCACACATGATATTATTAAAGAAGTTTAATATATTAGATTATATAAGAACTGGATCCTCTTCAGGTCAGGTTACAGCAGAAACTCTTACTTTGTGTCTGAGGGTCCAGGTTCATTACTGAAGGTTAGAGGAGGATGATCATTAGACCAGTCACTCTTCAGAGACAGACAGCTGGGGACTGGAGACTCTGCTCTCTGTCTGTGGAAACAACACATGTTTTAAACATCATTAGTTCATTCAGAGAGCACATTTTGACTTCTGTCTGTATGTAGATTATTTACTATCGCTGATGACGCCAGGGATCAAGAGTTTAAACGTTGTTACTGTACTGTTACTAAGTTTCTTTACTGCGATCATTAAAGAACAGGTTAGACTAGAAAAGGCATTTCCTGCTGAAATGGTGTGAATGCTGAAAGCTGCAAATGTGTTGCTGAACTTTGCTGAAAATGCAGAGAAAGCTGAATATCTGAATAGCTGAATGGTGACTGTAGCTGTATGAACAAGTGACTTTTTGCAATAATGTTTAAAAGATGTGCAATAGTTAAGTATAGTTGATCAATCTCCACTAAGTACGTGTTATCCTGCAATAACTAGCTGATACATTGTAGTAAGGTATAAAGATATTAACATGATGACTGTTGGAATGGAACCGGCAACCTTATAGTTGAGAGACCAATGCAGTCACACAGAGCCACAGTCACACCTGGTAATAGGTAGTGTGGCTGTTTTAAAGGGTACATGAACAGTGGGGGCTTGGATGTGTAGTAAGAAAAGAAAAGAAAGAAAACACGCTGGAAAAGCAGCAAAATATTTTTAACTGCATGTTTTTGAACTACAACCATATGTCCCCAATAATCTGGAAGATATGTGGAACATGTTAAAGTGTGTATGAGGTTTCCATCAGATAGTTTAGAATAGGCTGAGACAGTGTGTTAAACTGGACAGAGGAGTCCTCAGGTATGAGTTGGGATGTCCTCCAGCGTCACCATAAATAATGCCCTTTACTTCTGGTGCGTACAGTTGTATCACCTGTCACTGGACTTCCCTCCACATCAATCCCTTCAAACCTGGGATCTAGTTTCTCATTGAAATGATTTCGTCCATCTCTTCCATCCTTCTCTTTTATTATAGTTTCTATGTATTATTGTCGGTCCTGTATTTGTTTTTCCAGCTATAACATTTCATTTAAGTTATAATTATAATCATAACAATAATAATAATTGATGGATCCTTTCATTATGGTATTTGAGCTGGTTTCAGATCAACTTTTGTATTGGATGTTGTTATTTAATTTGTCATACAGAAGAGAGACACTAATCACTAAAAATGTTTTAGTTAAGCTACCCGTATTTGTATACATCCTAAATGTTTGACTTTCTGTGGGTCTACCACACATGCATCAAAAACCACAAGTAAGAACTGTAAGTTATTATTTTATATCAAAACATTATTATTGAATTTGTATTTCACACACTTTAATGTTTTTATAGAGTATGATTTCCTCATTCGTTTAAGAGATGTAATATATTTTACTCTTAATGAAGCACTTTAAACTCTGAACCTCCTTTAACGGTAAGATCAGCTGCAGTGAGCAGAGGCTGTGAAGGTGGGGGCGGAGCTCTGATGCGCGAGTAGTGAAAACACTTCCGCATAGTCTGCTCTCGTGTATCCTCGCTCTCATCTCCTCTGGAAGCCTCCTCCCGCACCCCTCCTCCCTCACCCCCCCTCGACTCCTCCGTGTGCATTTCAGCGATTGGGACGTCCTTCAACAAGGCGCGTCCTGATCGATTTCCGGGTCAAGTCCCGGAGGAGAGGGGAGAGAGGAGTCGAGGAGGGACATTGAGATGAACCTCGAGTGTCTGTGTCTGAGCTGAGCACCTAATCAGAACACCTGTGTCTGAGTCCAGAGATCAAAGGTTTCCATGGATATGTGATCAGTGAAAGGAGAGGGTTTCATGTGAAAAGTTTTTCTCACATCCTTGCCCTCAACAGACATGTTTTAAAAGTTCTATACTTAAAGAGCAACTTGCAGGTTAGAGACCCCAGTGAATAAATGTGTAGGAAAATGATGTATACACTAGATTTTCCCAAAAATATACAGAAATATACACTAGTGACATCTGGCGTCATTTTTGTAAGACATTTGTTATGTTTATGCATGGGTTTTGTTGTGTGATTTCCTGTTTTGCTCCTTTTACCCCTCACTACTCTGTCTCTCCTTCTCTGCAGGGCTGGTGTGTGACAGGGGGCGTGGCTGGTATTCTCCTGGCTGCAGATGAGGCACACCTGTTCCCATTCAGATAATCACCTGCTCTTTAAGAGCCTGGCCCTCACCTCACTTCTCTGCCAGAGAATTAAATGCTGTTCACGATCCAGAGTGCCTTTCTGCAGCCTTGAGTTTTGTTTTGTTTCTTTGCAGTTTTTGAGCTACTTTTCGAGTATAGCCTGGGACGTTTCCCTCTGCTTTGTTTTTGGACCTTTCTGCAGCCAGCCAGCTCCCTGTTTTCAGTACCTGCCTTGGCCTATTATTTATTAAACACCTTGAGCTTAACTTGTGTCTGTCTCTGCTTTGGGGTCCAAGAATCCATACGTCACAGAATTCTCTGGCCAAATGGACCCCGCAGAGAATGAGAGACTCAGGGAAGCGCTTGCTGCCCAAGGTGTAATTATAGGGCATCATGACAGAGCCCTGCAGAAGGTAATGGAAGCGATTCAGGAATTAACCTCCGGTGTGACCAACCTCGGAGGCCGTATGGATCAGGTCGCAGCACATCTCTCCACGCGCCCGCTGACTGCCAATGCTCAAGCTCCAGATCCTGCTCCTCCACCTCAAGCTGATCCGGAACGACAGCCCTGCAATCCTCGTGAGCCCTTTATCCCCACTCCCGTCAGGTATTCAGGAGATTTAGGGTCTTGTAGTCAGTTCTTGCACCAATGTAGTCTTGTGTTTGAGCAACAACCATTCACTTATTCCACTGATAGATCTAGGGTTGCTTTTATTATGAGCCTACTGAGTGATAAAGCAGCAGCATGGGCCCTTGCCATATCTAACAGCAACTCGCCTATCAGTCAGTCTCTGCCGTCTTTTACTGCAGAGATGCGTAAGGTTTTTGATCATCCAGTGAGGGGGAAGGAGGCTGGTAAAAGACTCCTTTCACTCCACCAGGGTTCAGGCTCTGTTGCTAATTTTGCTATTGATTTCCGCATTCTTGCAGCTGAGAGCGGTTGGGATGACATGGCCTTGCTGGGAATTTTTTGTAAGGGGCTAAATGATGATTTAAAGGATGAACTAGCTGCCAGGGATGAAACTTCCTCCTTAGAGGAGTTGATTTCTTTAGCGACACGATTAGATAACCGCCTCCGCGAGAGGCGTAGGAGAGATCAGGAAAGCATAGCTCCACCTCCCTTCCCCCTCAGTCCAAGTTTTCTAGACAGCCTGCGTTCCCTGGACCTTCTCTTCATCCTCCAGACTCCTGGCCTTCCAGTGCTTCGCCTGCTACCAAGGCCTCTCCCTTCCGCATGGAGGAGCCCATGCAGCTGGGAAGGATGACGCTTACCCAATCAGAACGTCAACGCCGTCTTCATCAGAGACTCTGCTTCTACTGTGGCCAGGCTGGTCACTTCCGCGCCGGTTGTCCTACTCAGCCAAAAGACCTGGCTCATCAGCAACAGGGGGAGTACTGATGAGCCATACCTCTATCAACTCAGCCTCCTCCAACCGCATCCCAGTCAAAGGTACTATTTCTTGGTCTCAGGCCTCTTTTCCGCTTCAGGTCTTGATAGATTCTGGTGCGGATGACAATTTCATTGACTCTGACTTTGTGATGCAGTCTAAGCTCCCCTTTGAGCCTCTTCCTGAACCTAAAGATGTGTTTGCCTTAGACGGGAGACTCCTAGCCCAAGTCACCCACCGTACTGCTCCAGTTTCCCTCAAGCTCTCTGGTAACCATCACGAGATTATCTCCCTGTACCTTATCCCCTCACCCATGTCGCCACTCGTTTTAGGTTTTCCGTGGTTAAAGCTCCATAACCCTCATATAGATTGGGCCAACTCGTCTATCGTTAACTGGAGTATATTCTGTCACTCACATTGCTTACACTCTGCTGTACCCCCCACAGTTACTAGGGCACCAGATTCCCCCAAACCCATTGATCTCACCTCTGTACCCCCTGAATATCACAACGTCAAGGAGGTTTTCAGCAAGGACCACGCACTATCCTTGCCACCTCACCGGCCCTACGACTGTGCCATAGATTTGCTCCCTGGCACCCCCTTTCCATCTAGTAAACTGTACAATCTCTCCAGGCCAGAAAGGGAGGCCATGGAGAGTTACATCTCTGACTCACTCGCTGCTGGGCTCATTCGCCCCTCTTCATCTCCTATGGGCGCAGGTTTCTTTTTTGTGGACAAGAAGGATAAGACCCTACGCCCTTGCATAGACTACAGAGGTCTAAATGGGATCACAGTCAAGAACAAGTACCCCCTTCCACTCATTGACTCTGCTTTTGTCCCCCTCCATGAAGCCACAATCTTCACTAAGTTGGATCTTCGCAATGCATACCACTTGGTGAGAATAAAGGAGGGGGATGAGTGGAAGACTGCATTCAATACTCCTCTGGGACATTTTGAGTATTTGGTAATGCCTTTTGGGTTAACGAATGCACCAGGTGTTTTCCAAGCTATGATTAATGATGTCTTGCGTGACATGTTAAACAGGTTTGTTTTTGTGTACCTTGATGACATCCTGATCTTCTCTCGCACTCCTCAGGAGCATGTCCAGCATGTAAGGCTGGTACTACAGAGACTTCTTGAGAACAGACTGTATGTTAAGGTTGAGAAGTGCGAGTTTCATGCCTCTTCTGTGAGTTTCCTGGGTTTTATCGTCGACAAAGGACAATTAAGGACTGACCCCGCCAAGGTCCAAGCAGTGACCGAGTGGCCCACTCCCTCTAACAGGAAGCAGTTGCAAAGGTTTCTGGGCTTTGCCAACTTTTATAGGAGGTTTATTCGGGACTATAGTAGGGTAGCAGTACCTCTGACTAAACTAACCTCTGTCAAGTTGCCTTTTGTGTGGTCTCCTGCAGCTGAGGCAGCTTTCGTAAAACTGAAATGTATGTTTTCCACTGCTCCTGTTCTCTCTCATTCTGATCCAGGGATCCAGTTTGTGGTGGAGGTGGATGCCTCTGATTCTGGAGTGGGGGCAGTATTATCCCAGCGTTCCCCCTCAGACCAGAAGCTCCACCCTTGTGCGTTCTTCTCTCGCCGGCTGACCCCTGCTGAGAGGAACTACGACGTTGGTAATCGGGAGTTGCTGGCAGTGGTTCTGGCCCTTCAAGAATGGAGGCACTGGCTGGAGGGAGCCACCCATCCTTTTGTAGTATGGACTGACCATAAGAATTTGTCTTACCTTCGCTCTGCACGCAGGCTCAACTCGCGCCAGGCTCGGTGGGCTCTCTTCCTGGGACGGTTCAACTTTACCTTGACCTACCGGCCTGGCTCCAGGAATGTGAAGGCCGACGCCTTGTCCCGGCAGTTCGCCCCCCCAGTGGAGGATTCATCAGATGAAACAATTTTGCCATCTTCCTGTGTCGTGGGAGCTGCTAGATGGGAGATTGAAAGGGGGTCCAGGAGGCCCAGGAGGACCATCCAGCGGCTCAGGATTGTCCACCAGACCGGCTGTTTGTTCCCCCCGATGCTAGATCTCCAGTGCTCTGTGGGGACACGCGTCCAAAGTAGCCTGCCATCCAGGTTTTCTTCGGACCCTGCCCTACTTAAACAAACGCTTCTGGTGGCCCACTATGTCCGCAGACACAAAGGAGTATGTCTCAGCCTGTTCCGTCTGTGCCCGCAGCAAAGCTTCACATCAGGCCCCCGCTGGTCTTCTTCGCCCCCTTCCCATTCCCCACCGGCCCTGGTCCCACATTGCGGTGGATTTTGTGACTGGTCTCCCACCATCAGACGGTAACGACACTATTCTGACCATCGTTGACCGTTTTTCTAAGGCTGTGCACTTTGTCCCCCTGCCTAAACTACCTTCTGCCCTTGAGACTGCCACTCTTCTCACCCAGCATGTTTTTAGGCTGCATGGTATCCCTCAGGATATTGTATCAGACAGGGGTCCGCAGTTTTCCTCCCAAGTATGGAGGGCTTTTTGCCAGGCATTGGGGGCGTCGGCCAGCTTGTCCTCTGGGTACCATCCCCAGACCAATGGCCAGACGGAGCGGGCAAATCAGGACCTGGGAGCGGCTCTTCGTTGTGTTGCCTCTCGAAACCCGGCCTCATGGTCTTTTCATCTACCGTCAGTTCTTACAGTAGCGTGGCCTAGCAACAGCTAAAGCCTGGTAGGCTACTGCATGCTATTTAGCTTAAGCTAGTTGGTAGCAAAATGCCTCCGTTCTCTACAGATGACTTCCACAAACTTCAACAGAAGATGGCTGTGTTGGAAATGAAAATGCAACGGTTGGAAGTGAATGGACTATGTTGTGGGAATAACACCACTTTACCAGTGTTGCAAGATAATGGAAAAGGGTATGCTAACTCACAGCTAGTTAGCAGCTACAAGGTTTCCAAGGAACAGGAGGGCTGTGTACTGGGTAATAAATCTACAAGTGGTAGTCCTCCCTGGAACTCTCTGGGTGCAAAGCCTAAGAGTAAATCATTTCCATGGGATTTGGGAGGACGAATAACAGGCAGAGCCCAGCGCTCTGAAATCTGTGATGCGACCGGCTGGCCTGCATTGTTATCACCCAGGAAGAGTGCCTCTTCAACCCCTATTCATACTAGGAAACAGCCGTGGACAGCTGCTAAAGGGAGAACTACAAACAATCCTCCTAAACCACCAAGTGTGCCAATCCAGAACAGATACGCTCCGCTGACCGAGAACCGGAGATCTCTTTCTGATGACCTGGATAACCTGTCCTCTTCACACAGCAGGGTAAGGACCAATAGCTACTCCAAAAGTAAAAGGCTAGAGGGAAAGCTAACGACTGGGCCTGAAACTCTGATTGTGGGTGACTCTGCTGTAAGAGATGTAAAAGGTCTGTGTAGTAAGAACAACACCAAAGTACTCTGTTTTCCCAAGGATATGGTCTCCGACTTGGCTGAGAAGATCCTGCATATTGGGGCTGAACATCCGACTGTGAAGAATGTGGTACTACATATTGGAACAAATGATGTTGTGAAACAACAGTCAGAAGCGCTGAAAGAAGACTTTAAATGTCTGTTGGAAACTGTCAGCTCTCTAAATGCGGAGGTGTTCATCAGTGGCCCTCTACCGCCAGTCAGAAGAGGAGTGGAGAGATTCAGCAGACTGTTTGCATGAACACGTGGCTTTCAGCTGCCTGCACTGACCATTCTGTCCATTTTATTGACAATTTTAACTTTTTCTGGGATCGCAGACATCTTTTTAAGGCAGATGGAGTTTGCCTGAACAAGTCAGGAGTGAAATTGTTTATCTCTAACATATTCAACTGCCTGCGTCAGCAATCTGTTCCCTCTGCCAAGGACAAGCGGCAAGAGGAATCAAAACAGGAGAAAGACACAACACATTGCGCAGAAAACCCTGAAGAAGTATCACTGCACCCGCCTGAGGAATGTTCTGATTATGGGAGACCTATGACACAAATGGAGGAGTCTCCACTGCCCGTCACCCCCCCTGTCAACGCCTTTGAGGATACTCTTCATTCATCCCCCAGCTCTCTCTACTCTCCGCTCACCCTTTCACCCTCGCCCTCCCCCCTGGAGTTCGATGACCGCATGAAGGCGAGATGCAGGGTTGGCAGCATGTCCTTTACCCCCGCCCCTCAACGACGCCCACCAAAATCACCGAAGACAAGCCTACGTCAACCACCTCCCCCCCCTGGCAGCATCTCCTTTACCCCCGCCCTTCCACAACGCCCACCAAAATCACAGAAGCAGAGACGCGCACCATCTCCCCCGTCTTCATCACCGTGCCTACGTCAACCACCTCCCATCCCTTCAAGAAAGCATCTGCAGTCTCCGAAGCCTGATAAGGATGTGTGTGTACAAAACGCAACAAACTTTTACTGATATGTGCTGGGTCCAGGCTCAAGGGCATATGGCACTCTCAACTCTTTCCAGCACATGCCGGGGCCCTGCCTGCCAGTAGCTTTGCCGATATCTGTGTTGATAGGTAATAGATTAAGAGCGGTAAATCAGCTTAGAAACAGGAAGTGCTCAAACGTTTGTGTGAGGTTATCAAATTTAGCAGTGATTCCATGTCAGCCACAGCTTGTCACAACATTTTTTACTGATAGTGTATTTAACAAACTTAAACTAGCTTTATTAAATGTCAGGTCTTTGGCAGGAAAAACATTTTTAATCAATGATTTTATCACTGAGCACAATCTCGATTTTATGTTTTTAACGGAAACTTGGATTGAACAAAATAACAGTGCAGCTGTTCTTATCGAATCAACCCCTCCCAACTTTAGTTTTATGAGTCAGGAAAGAATGCATAAGAAAGGGGGTGGAGTTGCTATTTTGTTCAATGATTCCATTCAATGCAGGAAGACATCTTATGGGGACTTTGCTTCTTTTGAATATGTGGCCCTTCAGCTGAAATGCTCCTCTCGAGCTCTGTTCCTAAATATCTATAGACCACCCAAATACTGTGCAAGCTTTTTTGATGATTTTACTGAACTGCTGTCTATAGTGTGTATTGACTTTGACCGTTTAGTCATTGTTGGTGATTTTAACATCCATGTTGACAACCCCCAGGACAGAGGGGCTAAAGAACTGTTTTGTGTTCTTGATAACTATGGACTGACTCAGCATGTGGCGGAGCCCACGCACAATAAGGGGCACACTCTGGACTTAATTATCTCAAAGGGTCTGAATATCTCAAAGGTTGTGGTGACTGATGTTGCACTCTCTGATCATTCCTGTGTTTTCTTTGAGAGCTCTATTTCTGTTCACAAAAATGTTCAGAAAGAGGTAACCACAAAGCGATATTTAACAGAAAATACTAGGGAAATGTTTACTCATAATTTTTCATCCACACTTGCCCCTGCTAACATCTCAGTAAATGAGCTAGTAGATCATTTTAATTCAAAAATTAAAAATGTTATAGATACCATTGCTCCAACTAAGGTAAAGGAAGTGATTGCAAGAAAATATCTCCATGGAGAAAGGCCATGACCGTGAGAACAGAAAAAAGAGAGTGTCGAAAAGCTGAACGTAGGTGGCGAAAAACAAATCTCCAGGTTCACTTTGAAATCTATAAAGAGAGACTTGGCCTTTATAATTTGGAATTGAAAAACGCACGACAGTCTTTCTTCTCTGACATCATTACCAAAAACAAAAACAACGCACGTGCCTTGTTTGCTACCGTCGACAGACTAACTAACCCCCCAGTGTCAGTAGCCTCTGAATTTCTATCCACCAGGGCGTGCAATGATTTTGCCTCCTTCTTCACTGACAAAATTCAGAAAATTAGACAAGCAGTCAGTGCCTCTATCAGGTACAGCAAATGTTTTGTCCCTATGTCCACCTAATATCAATTCAAACACCATGACACAATTCCATCAGATTAATGGTAAAAACTTAGAGGACATTATTCAACTTCTGAAATCCTCCTCCTGCTGCCTTGATATTATTCCAACAGGATTTTTCAAAGATGTTTTTCCTTGCATGGCCTCAGATCTACTTCATATAGTAAACACATCTCTTCACTCAGGTATTTTTCCAGAGGCCCTGAAAACTGCAGTCATTAAACCGCTCTTAAAAAAGAATAATCTAGATGCCTCAGTAATGAACAATTACAGGCCAATATCAAACCTGCCATTTCTAGGTAAAATCATTGAAAAAGTTGTATTTCAACAGTTGAGTAACTTCTTGCATTTAAATAACTGTTTGGATGTGTTCCAGTCAGGATTTCGTCCAAACCACAGCACTGAGACTGCTCTTGTAAAGGTCTTCAATGACATCCACTTAAACACAGACAGTGGCAGAACTTCAGTGTTAGTATTATTAGATCTCAGTGCTGCGTTTGACACTGTTGACCACAACATATTACTAGACCGACTAGAAAACTGGGTGGGACTTTCGGCAACAGTTCTAATTGGTTTGAGTCCTACTTAAAGGACAGAAAAAACTTTGTTTCTATAGGTAAATACACATCTGAGTTGACAAATATGACATGTGGGGTACCTCAAGGCTCCATCTTGGGGCCTCTTCTCTTTAACATCTACATGCTACCACTGGCTCAGATAATGAAAAACAACAAAATAAGTTACCATAGCTATGCGGATGACACACAAATTTACGTAACAATTTCACCAGGAGATTATGCTCCAATTCAAACACTGAGTAAGTGCATTGAACAAATCAATGACTGGATGTGTCAGAACTTTCTCCAATTAAACAAAGATAAAACTGAGGTAATGGTTTTTGGAGCCAAGGCAGAACGTATAAAAGTTAGCGCTGAGCTTCAGTCTGCAATGTTCAAAACAACAGATAAAGCCAGAAATCTAGGTGTAGTCATGGACTCTGACCTGAGTTTCAACAGTCACATTAAAACAGTTACTAAATCAGCCTACTATCACCTAAAGAACATATCTAGGATTAAAGGACTAATGTCACAGCAGGATTTGGAAAAACTTGTCCATGCTTTTATCTTCAGTAGACTCGACTACTGCAATGGTGTCTTTACAGGCCTCACTAAAAAATCTATTAGAAAGCTGCAGCTAATTCAGAACGCCGCTGCTCGAGTCCTCACTAACACTAAGAAAGTGGATCACATCACTCCTGTTCTGAAGTCCTTACACTGGCTTCCTGTGTGTCAAAGAATAGATTTCAAAATATTGTTGCTGGTTTATAAAGCTTTGAATGGTTTAGGCCCAAAATACATGTCTGACCTACTGCTAAATTATGAACCATCCAGAACTCTCAGGTCTTCAGGGACTGGTCAGCTTTCTGTCCCCAGAGTCAGAACTAAACATGGAAAGCAGCATTCAGTTATTATGCTCCAAATATCTGGAACAAACTCCCAGAAACCTGCAGGTCCGCTGCAACTCTTACTACTTTTAAATCCAGGCTGAAGACTTTTCTTTTTGCCGCTGCTTTTAATTGAACTATTCACATCTTAAACTGCACTGTAACTTTTAACTTTTATCCATGTATTTTTTCTTTTAATGTTTATTTTATTATCTTTTCTTTTTAATGACTGATTTTAAATGCCATTTTTAAAATGTCTTCCATTTTTGTAAAGCACTTTGAATTACCTTGTGTTGAAAGGTGCTATATAAATAAACTTGCCTTGCCTACCGTGGGTTGAGTACGCCCACAACTCCTTGGTATGCTCTGCCACAGGTATGTCACCTTTTATGGCTTCTAACGGCTTCCAACCCCCCTTTTTCCGGTTAAAGAGAGAGAGGTGGCGGTTCCCTCGGTGCAGGGGCATCTCCGGCGAGCCCGCAGAGTCTGGCGTGAAGCCCGGGCAGCTCTCACCCGCACCTCCGCCCGGAACCAGAGGCTGGCGGACCGTCACCGCCGACCAGCTCCTGATTACCAACCGGGCCAGAAGGTTTGGCTTTCCTCCCGTGACCTCCCTCTACAAACTGAGTCTCGGAAACTCACTCCCAGGTACATTGGACCTTATGAGATTGAACGTGTCATCAATCCTAGTGTGGTTAGGCTCAAGTTGCCTCTTGCCTTGAAGGTGCACCCAACTTTTCATGTGTCACTCCTCAAAAGAGTTTCCTGCAGTCCTCTTTGCCCTCCGACCGAACCCCCTCCACGCCCCCGGCTCATCGACAACCACCCGGCCTTCACTGTACGGCGGTTGCTGAACGTTCGAAGGCGGGGCCGTGGCTACCAGTACCTAGTGGATTGGGAGGGGTATGGGCCAGAGGAACGACAATGGGTTTCTCGCTCGCTCATTTTGGACCCTGATCTCTTGAGAGACTTTTATGCCCGGTACCCGGATAAGCCTGGTAGGACGCCAGGAGGCGTCCTTTGAGGGAGGGGTACTGTTATGTTTATGCATGGGTTTTGTTGTGTGATTTCCTGTTTTGCTCCTTTTACCCCTCACTACTCTGTCTCTCCTTCTCTGCAGGGCTGGTGAGTGACAGGGGGCGTGGCTGGTATTCTCCTGGCTGCAGATGAGGCACACCTGTTCCCATTCAGATAATCACCTGCTCTTTAAGAGCCTGGCCCTCACCTCACTTCTCTGCCAGAGAATTAAATGCTGTTCAACGATCCAG
Organism: Trematomus loennbergii; assembly: GCA_012861695.1. Taxonomy (NCBI): domain Eukaryota; kingdom Metazoa; phylum Chordata; class Actinopteri; order Perciformes; family Nototheniidae; genus Trematomus; species Trematomus loennbergii. The sequence continues at coordinate 29,509 of JAAOOA010001928.1, forward strand.
AGTGCCTTTCTGCAGCCTTGAGTTTTGTTTTGTTTCTTTGCAGTTTTTGAGCTACTTTTCGAGTATAACCTGGGACGTTTCCCTCTGCTTTGTTTTTGGACCTTTCTGCAGCCAGCCAGCTCCCTGTTTTCAGTACCTGCCTTGGCCTATTATTTATTAACACCTTGAGCTTAACTTGTGTCTGTCTCTGCTTTGGGGTCCAAGAATCCATACGTCACAACATTTTTACTTCCGCATAAAAAAAGACCAAACGCGTGTGACGTCACATGAGGGAGAGCGGCCGGTCTAACGTAATGCAACTCCACACTACGTCTTGTGTGTCTTGTACGGTGCTGTGTACCGGAGGGGAGAGAGAGAGAGGAGCGAATGGGGGGAGAGAGAGGAGCGAAGGGGGGAGAGAGATGTAATACGGTTTCCTGATAAACGTTTAGTTTGATAGGCCTCAGCTGTGGAGAGTATGTGCTGCAGGGAGGTGGATGCACCGCACACAACGCACCCAGGAAGGAAAGCTAGCTCCGGTCCTTTTCCTGTTAGGGAAACTGTGGACTCGATGTCCTGACAGGCTGGAGTGTGTGCAACCTGCACAAACTCCAGCTCACCATGATTAAAAATGGTGAAATGCAATGTAAAATTACCGAAAAAATACCAGCTCACTAAATCACAACCGCTCAAACCAACTACCAACTACTACCGCGGATTGGGCAGAGAAGGAGTCCGAGAAAGTTGCTCCCCCATGTGACGTAATATGACGCGTTTGACTTATGACGTTAAAAAAAGGCAGTTTAATAGCAGAGCTCAAAACGGCTCCTTTCCCTCTGAATTCCTGCCCTTATGTCTCGTAAAACATATCAAATCCTGCATTAACTTTTTAATTGTAATTTTCAGGCAAAGTTAAGAATAAATCTAGTAAAAAAAAACCTGCAAGTTGCTCTGTAAATGTTTTTATTTTTCAACCTAAGAGATGTTTTCCTACATTTTCATCACCAAATGATGTCACAGGAGTTTGGGACTTATGGCAGGTTTAACATTTATTTTTAGGCGGATTTCAAGCTCTCCTCCACTCTGTTTGAGATCAAAGCACTCTAGACTTAACGAGCGGCGCACACTAATGTTAAAATCTGAAGAAGGCCTCTTTACCAAGCTCCAAACTAAGTTAAATATTTCAAAAAGTGTAAAAGATATAAAAAAGCTCAATGCAGGTTTAATAGCTGAATGTCTTGTGACCGTTTTAAAGTTGGAAAGTCTCTAGCTGAAGGTATGTGGAAGGAGTAGCATTTTGCACACGGTGTAGCTAAAAGAGGATTTGAAGGTTCCTCCCATTGGGTTACATTGTAAAAATAAAAGTTTAAAAAGCTGAATATTATAAAAAGCGTAAATGTCCAAAGCAAGAAGAACAGTCATAGCAGTCATGTCCTGAAGGAGCTGAACATTTTAATATTTGAATGGTTTCTGTAGCTGAAAGTATGCTGAAGCAGTTAAACAGCAAACATTGGTTGAAATAAGTTGAAGAATAAAGATTTGAAGAACACTAGTCTGTGCTCAGCATTCACACTAATTATCAGAGAACATAACAACTGGATCCTCTTCAGGTCAGGTTACAGCAGAAATTCTTACTTTGTGTCTGAGGGTCCAGGTTCATTCCTGAAGTTTAGAGGTTGATCTCTAGACCAGTCACTCTTCAGAGACAGACAGCTGGGGACTGGAGACTCTGCTCTCTGTCTGTGGAAAAAACACATGTTTTAAACATCATTAGTTCATTCAGAGAGCACATTTGACTTCTGTCTGTCTGTAGATTATTTACTATCGCTGATGACGCCAGGGATCAAGAGTTTAAACTTTGTTACTGTACTGTTACTAAGTTTCTTGACTGCGATCATTAAAGAACAGGTTAGATTATCAGATAACATAAAAACTGGATCCTCTTCAGGTCAGGTTACAGCAGAAACTCTTACTTTGTGTCTGAGGGTCCAGGTTCATTACTGAAGTATATAGGTTGATCTCTAGACCAGTCACTCTTCAGAGACAGACAGCTGGGGACTGAAGATGTGTCCTCTTCCTCATCTTTTAAACCACTCATCTTCTCCAGTCTGAGAGATAAACCACTAACACTGGAGACACATAAACACACACATTATAATAACACACTTGTTTTAATCTAAACCATCATAATAATAAACTTCTGTTATGATATTAGGGTCATGCAGAGTCAGGCTGCTATCCCTTTAACCTCTTAACCTGTTAAGCACTGAGCCTGTTTTTCAGGTCTCAGGCTTGAAAAGGACATTCCCAGAACAAATGACCATATCTTCCCTTCTAAAAGGGTTAAATTAATAATCTTTATTCTCAAAGTAATGATAAACCTGTGAGTTGGATGTAGAAAAGTCAGAATCAATATAGATGTTTTTATTTTAAAGAAAATTCAGATTGAAACATAGTAAAAAACTGTAAATTATAGTGTCCGTCCAAAAATTCTTTTTTACTTATAGTGAAAATACCCTTGGATGATGGGTTAGTAGACTAAAAGCTTTAGGAATCCAAAGTACAACATATGATAAGTACCCTGTATCAAGATTGATGCAAAAAAAGTGAGATTTGACCTTTTTAGAGAGATTTAGCCAAAAAACCCACTTCGGTCATTTGGGTGGATTTGACCTATCTTGGCCCCCCTTGCTCGATTTTGATGAATGAAATCTCTTTATAACCGCTAGAGCCAATGGAATCGAGGGAAAGTTATATACACACCAAAACGTTAACAAATAAGGAGTGAGAGTGACGCGTGACCAAAACCGGAAGCTGCATACACTCTGGTGGCTACCATTAGCAGCTAACTTTTCCGCTCCGATTTTTACATTAAAATGGAATTATGGATTATAAATAATTTTTTCAAAGGCACAGGTACATTATCAACCTATGGATCAACAGTTGTAGCATTTTTTATTTTGTTTCAATGCCATTGAACACTTTTGATCAGATTGACAGCTACGGTGAGACGATCTCCCGTAAAAGCTCCGTAAAGGTACGCGTTGTGATGTCGGTGTTTGCTTCCCCTGTCGCAAATTCGGATCGCTCAGTGATGATACTATAACCATATCATCTGTGGAGTCTCAGCTTTAATCGGATATATTGTATGTGCAGCTACGATAAGTAATAAGGGTATCTTTATCTTGAGTTGTGTGCTAAAGTGCGTTAGCATTTTTTCGCTTAGTGCTAATTCAGAGGCTTGGTATTACCCTTGTGTTTTGTTTTGGTAAAAATGGTTCATATCTTCAGTTAGCTGAGATTCTTCCCGTTAATCTGGTGCTCCACATTAATAGTTTCATAAATGTTAAGAAGCCCTGAGACATTGTCTCGAAAAAAAAACGGTGGTAGGGGTCCAATGGGGGGACCGTCGTCCTCTTAAGGACGACGGTCCCCCCATTGGACCCCTCCCACCTTTTTTTTGCTAACGCACTTTAGCACACAACTCAAGATAAAGATACCCTTATTACTTACCTGTCAATCTGATCAACAGACGTGTTCAATGGCATTAAAACGAAGAAAAAAAAAAGGCTACAACTGTTGATCCATAGGTTGATAATGTATCTGTGCCTTGAAAAAAATATTTATAATTCAATTTTTATGTAAAAATCGGAGCGAAAAAGTTAGCTGCTAATGGTAGCCACCAGAGTGTATGCAGCTTCCGGTTTTGGTCTCACTATAAGTAAAAAAGAATTTTTGGACGGACCAGTGGCGTCGCCTGGCCTGGGCATCCGGGGCTTTAGCCCCGAATGTTTTTTCTGTAGCCCCGGACAATTCTCCCTCAATAATATAATACATTAACCGTGCTTTACGTGAACCTCATCATGACACAAGAGAGGACAGCAGCACTGTAATTTCCCGTGTTCAGTGAATGCAACAGAGGCATGACACCAGACCAATCAGAGAGTTGCATGGAAATAAACGTGTGCTTGTGTCATTCAAGCTCGGCTCTGTGTGTGTGTGGCAATAGCGCATTTAGTGTGATAGAGAGAGAGAGAGAGGGAGGGACCGGTGCCAGCATGGACCGTGTTGTTAGCATCTGGTTAGCTAGCTGCACTATAAGGAGCTGTTTGTTCCACAAGAAGCTGGAGGAGAGTCCTCTCCACTCAGACTGAGAGACTCAGGTGAGCTAAAGGACTCTCTGAGTGTTTAGATACATAACTTTAGTCTAAGTTATCTCAGTGGGTCTCAAACGGTTTGGTCACAAATTATTCAAAAGATTATTTCCGCGGCACACCTTCATAGATCATTATAGTTAGGGGAAAAAAAGAGAATAAAAGAAAAACAGTTATGAAATACTATATGGCAGTAAAACAAGAATAGAGTTTAAAAGGGGAGTGATTAGTAAAATATCCATAAAGAAAAAAGTACATCTGTTTACAGTTCTGCTTCATATGGGTGTTGAGAGAGGTATCCATAGATCTCTTCATTTTGCTCTCAAAGTGCACCAGATTGATGCATATAACTTCAATATTTAAAAAAAAATCTTCCCGGGGGAGCATCCCCTCGGACCCCCCTAGAGGAGGTGAGCCCCCACTCATAAAAAATACCACTTTACCCCTGCCTATATGCCGTGAGCTGATTATCGAGCCTTCATTGTAACAGTCGCGGGTGTACTGTGTGTGTGCGTGTGGGGAGTGTTGCAGTGAAAAATGCCACTGTAGTGCCGCCGCCACTGTGGGCTAAGCCCCGAATGTTTTCAGGTCCAGGCGACGCCCCTGGGACGGACACTATAATTTACAGTTTTTTACTATGTAAAATCTGAATTTTCTTTAAAATAAAAAACATCTATATTGATTCTGACTTTCTACATCCAACTCACAGGTTTATCATTACTTTGAGAACAAAGATTATTAATGTAACCCTTTTAGAAGGGAAGATATGGTCATTTGTTCTGGGAATGGCATTTTTGAGCCTGAGATCTGAAAAACAGGCTCAGTACTAGAGAGAGAGAGAGAGAGAGAGAGAGAGAGAGAGAGAGAGAGAGAGAGAGAGAGAGAGAGAGAGAGAGAGAGAGAGAGAGAGAGAGAGAGAGAGAGAGAGAGAGAGAGAGAGAGAGAGAGAGAGAGAGAGAGAGAGAGAGGAGAGAGAGAGAGAGAGAGAGAGAGAGAGGGGTGGCGCGTGCATGTGTGTGTGCGCATGGTAGAGCGAGCGAGAGTGAACGAGCGGTGGTATGTGTGTTTGAAGTGAAAGCAGCAGCAAAGGTCTGTCGAGTGTCTTCAAAGTTAGACCTGTAACAAAGACCTTAATAAATGCAACGGCCTCCAAAGAATAGCTCGCCTGTCTGCCTTATTGAAAAGTGGGTTATTGAACCCGAAGTTAGTTGCTTCGGCCCTGGAAGACTGCAGAGAGTCACCCCTGTTTCCTCCACTACGGTCTGGGAGCCGACAGGAAAGTTTAACACTTGGTTCAAATACATCAAATCAGTCAGACTTCAGACAGGCCGCTCCCCATTTTGACTGCGCTGGGCTGTCGCATGTTATGTTCTTTTGATGAATCAGAAAACAGGAAATAAAACCAGTTTACACCACTTGGAGAAGTCTCATTGGACTCTAGGACGCTGATGTTCTGACATCCAGTAAAACAGAGTAAATAATGTGTTAGAAAGCAGATCCTGGTGTTAACACTCACCCTGTTCTCCTCCTGCTCCGTCAAGCTGTAAAATCTGGCATCTTTCAACTTCCCTTCCTGTCTGCAGCCCCTCCTCATGATTCATAACCAGCCTTATCCGCTGAACCAGTTCACACACAGGGACTATGTGAGATGGAAATAGAGCTCAAAACAAGCTCAACAAAGTTATTTAAATAAACATATTAATACCACAGTGTGAAAATCACCCAGTAAACATCCTGCATTCAAAACCTCACTGAAAGGTCCCCTATTATACTGTTTTTTCATCAATATATCACAGGTCCAGATATATACAGAACATGTCTCTGAAGTGTTTGGGTGTGCATGGGAGTTAAGACTGAGAGTGCCATCAGCGGGCAGAGCGGCAGAGGGAGTCCGCTGTTAGAGCCATGAAGACGGATTAAAAGAACGAGCAAACCAGCCTCTCGTGTTCTTGTTTATTTGTCTTATTATCAGATATCTCTGCACCCCATCCTCCTGTCAGCTGCCCCGTGCTCAGGCTGGATCAACGTGATGACGTATCAGTGGCGGAATGTCACTCAGTATTTTTACTCAAATACCTGAGTACATTATGAGGTAAGTGTACTTTTGTTTTTGTGGTATTTATACTCCACTAGTGTTTGATTGATATCAGGAATACTGTTTTGGCTTTATATTTAAACCACTTGTGTTTAATTGCCCAGTGATAATGTAGCTGTTAGCATTGCTATAGTGCCCTGCTGCTCTTCCAGTTAGCATTTTGCTATCAAGTCTACTTTGTTTTATTATGAATTAAGTATTAAAATAAGCTCCACGTGTAATACCCATTTTCGCCGCAAGAGGGGGCACAGTGCAAGGGGAAATGCCATGGGGTGAGATTCAAGGTTCAAGGCTTTTATTGTCATTTGAACATAGCTACAGTTTAGAGATATCAATGAGAATCTGAGGTCACAGGCTCCTCCAACAGAGCAACACAATAACACAGATACAATAGTTAAAATAGTGCAAGTAAATACAATAAAATAGGATAGAAATAGTGCGAGGAGAGAGGGTCTGCAGAATCAGAACATCCCAAACCCAGGTGTGCAAATCTTACCTGAAACCAAACAATAAAAATCTGCTTTCTTTACAGATTCAGATGACATGTTTTATGAGACTTGCACAAAATAATCAATGTGAAAAGGCTCCGTGAAATAATACTACTCTTCTTCAAAAGTAAAGACTATTTATAAATGTCTCATGTTTATTTGAGTTGTACTGACTTGGGGTCTGAATGCCTTAATGATATGTTTCCACTTTATGAATTAGCAAACATGTTTTAAGAAGGTATGAGTTTTTGAAAAAACTGCTAAAGGTGTTTGAAGAAATGAATGCAATATTTAGCTTTTTCATTATATATTATTTTATGCACAGGTTTTTAATATTTCTGTCTTTGATCACAAACAGATCCTTAAAGAAACGACCAGGAGTATGGCATCTGATCAATTGGGTTCATGTTTTCCTGAAATCTGTTTTGCAGAACTCACACAAGTAAAAGTCCTGCATTCAAAATGTAGAAGTACTCAGATCTTGTACTTGAGTAAAAGTAGATGTACTCAGATCTTGTACTTGAGTAAAAGTAGAAGTACTCAGATCTTGTACTTGAGTAAAAGTAGAAGTACCAGAGTGTAGGAATACTCTGTTTCAGTAAAAGTCCTGCATTCAAAATGTTCCTCAAGTCAAAGTAGAAAAGTATTCTCATCAAAATATAGTGAAAGTAGCGACAGTAAAAGTAGTCATTGTGCAGATTGGTCCATTTCAGAATAATATATATGATATGTTTTATAATGATTGATCATGAAAGTGTTCTCAAAGCTGGTAAAGGTGCAGCTAGTTTGAATGACTTTGTATACTGCAGGGTAGCTTGTGAATTTACTCCAGGTGGAACTAAAGTCTGATTTAACACTTGATTATATTTCACATCATTCATCCACATCTGTGAAGTAACTAAAGGTATTAAATACATGTAGTGGAGTAGAAGTACAACCATTTACCTCTGAACTGTAGAGGAGTAGAAGTACAAAGTAGCATAACATGGAAATACTCAGGTAAGTACAAGTACCTCAACATTGTACTTAAGTACAGTACTTGAGTAAATGTACTTACTTTACACTTCTGGTAATTGTGGGCATCAGTGCGTGGGGTCACAAATGGCAAAGTTTTAAATAGTACAATTTTGGATTTTGACAAAAAAGGAGCTACAACCAGGTATTTTAAGCTTGCTCTTGAACAGACCCTGATCTCCAGCTGTCGTCACAGACACAAGACAGATCCTCCGTCCAATCAGCGCTAACCCAGCATCCCTCCAACCAATCGAATCCCTCTAAGCGGCTGTGCGTAACGCCCGTCGACCAATCAACGTCGCTGCTTCCTGCGGGCTAGAATCCCTCTTCTTCAACCTTCTGTTTCTGGAGGGGCACCTTCAACAAGCTCCGCACCGGCAGCGGCTTCATTTAGTTACTCAAGAATACGTGGAAATACCACACCTGTTCACAGACACCATGTCCTTCCTCACTGTCAGCAGGTTAGCGCCTAAACTCCTCAACTCAAAGGTGAGTAGAATCCAAACGGCTGAGATTTTAGATGTCAAAGTTGTTGAGCTAACGACGCTAGTTAGCTTAGGCTAGTTAGCTTAGCACTGTCAACCACATTGTGAAATCCTGTTAACGCAGGGTGTGGTCAATACTTTCCAAATCAACCTAATAGTAGTCTTAATTCCTTGCTGTTTTTATATAGGGATGGTATTACGATATAATGTGAGTTTATGAAGTTGTGTCTTGTTAGCCACGGTTAGCATTAGCTGGCCTGGTGGTCCTGCCTGAACGTGTTTCTGAGTTTCTGTGTTTCTGTGTCCAGTTAACTTTCTCTGTTCTCTGGTAAACCTTAAATATAACAAGCATGAATCATTAACAGACACTGGGAGTGCTTCTAAAGTCAGCTCAGACTTTGTGTTTATTCAGGAAACACTGTTGACCTTCAGGTTAGGATTTCTGCCAAATATCTAACATTAAAAATCTACTGTGTCTTAAAATATATATAACAGTTATATAGTAAGGTTGAAACAAGTGTTTTAGTGTGGAATAATTCAACAAACATCAGTTTTATTGTGCAATATCAGCTAGCATGTTTCCACGTTTTAGCATGTGGATATCTGATAATTAATACTCACTTTAAATGCTCACAAAAGAAGATGCAATGTGATTTAAATGCATAAAATAACCATGACAGGTAAGGTAATATTACGATGCATGCAACACAGGTGATAAACAGCAGAGACAATGCAAGTCTGACATGTTAGAAAGGGCATTAAGGACACAGTTTCTGCTCCAGCAAGTCATTCAGCAACCAAACAGGAAAGGTCACCTTTTTAGTTTTAAGGTTTGACCGAGTAATGGACAGCAAAGACACCCTGGGTGATATCAGGTTGCATTCAGGCTCTCAGGGGGTCAGATGTATGTTCCTACATGCCTTAAAAGTGATCATTTATAGTCTAAAACCCAAGCAGACTGAAAGCCAGGAGTCATTTGAATGTGTTGATGAGGGTTGGTTAGTGAGGCTTGTCTTGATTACACCACCTGAAAGCTTAGTATTAGAGGCTGCACCTTTCATTCATTCATTAGTTTACTGAAAGAAATGAGCCTCAAATATGGAGATGTCCTGCTTTTATCGTTTTAAAGTGAATACATGTGGGCTTTGGCCTGACAGTAGAGACATTTAAAGGCATCACCTTGGATTTTTTTCATTATTTTAAGCTATTTGATAGGTCAAATGATTAATCTGCACATTGATCATTAAGGATAATTATTAACAGTTGCACCCCTACTTAGATGTTCTTACTGAAACATTAACAGTGAATGATAAAATATATTTCCTTCCATGCTGACTGTGACCTTCAGTGACAGTAATCTACTGTATTACTCCTGCGACCTCTCACACTGACACTGGATGACCCTCATATCATCTCCTGACATCCACTAAGAAGGATTTCTAGTAACTTTTCTTACGTTTAAAACAAGAAATCAGCGACTAACGGGTCCCCTCTTTTAACCTGGTGTCCCTGTTATCTGTCTTGTAATTAGAAAGATGTCGATAAACCCCTTTGATGCACTCACCCTTTCTCTCTTATCAGCTGTAATCTTCTAACAGGAGTTTTATTATTACGGAGCTTTTTGTTTCCCATATCATGCTCTGTCCCTGAACTACGACTGAAAAGCATGTGATACACAAGTTGAGAGCAAGGACAGTAAGTAGGGCAAAGGGCGACATTTTTACCCCCAATTAAAAGCATTTGTATCTGCCTCATTAATCACAATTAACGGGCTAACAAAGTATGATTATGTTCCTAAATGCATCAACATTTAAAACATAAAAGGACGTCTTTTAAAAGTGTGTTCGTACATTTTAAAGAGCCGACAATCAAGCAGATGAATTGATTAGATAATATGTTTTAGTTCCAAGCTCGACCCTTTTTAAGGTCTTTTTTATAAAAGATCTTTTCAGTTATTTAGAAACAGTGGAATACTTCAACATGTGCCTCATACAGTATCTATGGTTGCATTTTATTACTATTCTAACACTTAATGCAGCCGTTTAAAGTGTCACTAACGAGACGCGGTTAACTTCTCCAGCTTTTACATTTAGTTGTAGTTACCTTAGATATGTTTTATTTCCTCCCCTCCTGCTTTGACTCTTGGTTGCAGAGTAGTGCGTTTAACCTTTCCCTCTGGCAGGACGCAGGGAGTGTCTGCCGCGCTATATTTAAGACCCTGAGCCGTTACATAACCTCTCTCAGCTGTGTGTGTGTGTGTGTGTGGTGTGTGTGTGTGGTGTGGTGTGTGTGTGTGTGTGTGTGTGTGTGTGTGTGTGTGTGTGTGTGTGTGTGTGTGTGTGTGTGTGTGTGGTGTGTGGTGTGTGTGTGTGTGTGTGTGTGTGTGTGTGTGTGTTGGTGTGTGTGGTGTGTGTTTGGTGTGTGTGGTGTGTGTGTGTGTGGTGTGTGTGTGTGTGTGTGGTGTGTGTGTGGGTGTGGTGGTGGTGTGTGTGTGTGTGTGTGTGTGTGTGTGTGGGTGTGTGTGTGTGTTTGTGTGTGTGTGTGTGTGGTGTTGTGTGTGTGTGTGTGTGTGTGTGTGTGTGGTGTGTGTGTGTGTGTGTGTGTGTGTGTGTGTGTGTGTGTGTGTGTGTGTGTGTGTGTGTGTGTGTGTGTGTGTGTGTGTGTGTGTGTGTGTGTGTGTGTGTGTGTGTGTGTGTGTGTCCTCCCTCCCTCCCTCCCCCTTCATTGATAAATGTGATAATCTAACAAGAGTCCTGTTTCAGTAGCGCTGAGCTTTAACAAGATTACTTCCTCCAAACACGTTCATAACCACAGCAGGTACGTCTTTAATCCGTACGTCCTGTAGCACCAAATCGGGGCTTAAAGGGATAATTCATCGTGGCAGGTATTATGGTGCATAATTAACCAAGATGAATTGGCAAGAAGCGCAATATTTGATGCACGCAAAATAAATGTTATTCTGAATGAAGGATCGTGGTTTTAGAGAGATGTCCACGCCTACAAATCATTTCTACGCACTTAATACAATATATTTTATCTGGTAAAACTCACTGTGATCATTTTAAATATCTCCATTATAATGATAATGATCCCCGAACAATCCCTGCGACATCCTTAATCAAATAGCAACAACTAGGGCTGTGCAATTAATTGTATTTTAATCGCAATTACGATTTTGGCCTGCCACAATTACAAAAACAACATAATCGAAAAAAAACAATTATTTTGGTTGTGACAGTGCAACATATTTGATCTAATTTATTTTGGTGTCATTTATTTGTATTTATCATATTTATATATGTTTAGTAGCTTGTTGAAGTGCGCTCCAAAATATTTGTTGATCTTGTTTATTGGTATTTATTATTTTGATATTATTTATTTAAATGTATAATTTATTTTTGTATTGGTTTTTCAGTTGAATTATACGTTCAGGGTAATCAACAGTTAAAAAGATACTGTTCAAATTATTATTTGTTTTAAAGTTCAATAAATGGATTTTTCAAAGTCAATGAATAATCGTATTTAATAATCGATTATTGACCTAAATAATCGTGATTATGATTTTTGCCATAATCGCACAGCCCTAGCAACAACAGTCATAACAATTATTGCAGCCCTAGTAAAATGTCCGCTTTTAAAGTGTGTAACAAACCCATAGCCCTATGTTAAAATTTAGTGTCGTTTCAGAGATCTTAATGAACTTAAATCCTCTGTCTCCTGTGACGCAGTTGAATCCCTGTGAGCATACGTTAGCTGCCAGAAGCTAACTTTGTATCCAGGTTCAAGCCACTTCATGGTGCTGTTTAACTCCATTTGAACCGCATGAAGGATTTTAGTGAAGGACATCTGAAGTGATCAGAGACACAAGCTGAGCTAACGTTAGCGGCAGCCGGAAAGAAAACTCCGATTTTTTAACCTCAAAATGAAACTTTATTCACTGTTTTTAATATCAGAAGAGATTCTTAAAACCTCCTGAAGCATCGACACTGAAGGAATCCCAGAGCAATGTTTGTTCTCTCAGTTTAATGAGGGATGTTTGTCATTTCCTTTACATCGCTTATCTTGGCCAAACGCTCAAGTAGCCGATCATAACGCTGAGCAATCACCAAACATCTAAAGCCACCTGATTATTCCCAGTCTTATCTTAGCCGTGCACAAATGACCCTATAAAATTATCTTTGTGTACATTGTTGATTTAGAAACGTCTCATTGAGGTTGACGATACAACACCTGCAGGAATCAGAGGTTAAATGAGGCGAGGTTAAACCTTTGTTGTGTGATTTTTAACACTGAATATGTCAGTGACGGCTGCTTCTTTGTATACAAACAGGTTTTAGCTCGTACTGAGACTAAACCGGCAAAACCAGACACCCTCAGTTAACCTCCGTGAAGAACGTCAGAGTCTTCCTCATTATCTTCCACCTATTATAGCCCTCATCTCGGCTAATGAATCAGTTCTTAGAGCTGGAGCCCAGAGGACTTTCAGAGAGGAGAAATGAAGTGCTTGTCACTAAAGGATTCATTATTTAGACGCTTGATTAGTTTCTAGTTGTAACGCCTCGTCTGCGCTGCAGTGCAGGGGGAACGGTATGGGAGAAATCTGAATATGTTTCATATTTAAAAACCTCAATATTGTACGATGGACTTTTGGTGTTTTACAAAAATATTAACACTAACATTTATGTGGGTAAAAACCAACGATACAAGAGCTCTAACAGTCTGTTAAAGGTAGGGTAGGTAAGTTTGAGAAACCGGCTTGAGATACACTTTTTGTTATATTCCATGGAATAATCTTAACATCCCGATAGCAATGAATATCTGAAGTGCTTTGACAAAAAATCCATAAAAAATATCATCAGTGGAAGCTGTAGTACTGTAAAAAGCACGACCAATCATCTGAGCCGGCCCGGCTAAAATAACTGGATGGCCTACCTGCCTGTCAGCCTTCCATCTGTGCACAAACTTATCTCGTGCCCTCATTGGTCATGTGCGCGTTCGTGTGTGTTGGAGGAGGGGCTCTGGAAGGAAGTGGCAGATTTTCTCCGGCTGTGTATTTTCAAATTCTAGCGATCTCAAGCCGGTTTCTCAAACTTACCTACCCCACCTTTAAGTTGAATAATATTGACATCACTTCACTGTAATGCTGCCTCTTATGAGATATTATCTAAATATCTTATCGAGTCTCCCATCATCATATCGGTATCATCGGTATATTGTCCAGCCCGTCTCACATCTCTGTTTACTGGTCAGAAAGAACCTGTCATTTTGAATTTGAATAACTAGAAAATGTTTAGGTGTGAAGATGTCTACTACTTCAACATATTAGTTTGAAAGTCTGTCTTTACTCAGGTAATAGCAGGACTACAGGGGGTCCGCGGGGTCTTACAAAGTGTTACGAGTTGAATAAAGGCTATTAAAAAGTATTAAACGGCATTTTCCAAGGTGTTACATTTTGAAATGCAAGTTAGCGTCCAAATGGTTGGAAGATAAGGAGGAAGGACGATCAATACTGTATATAGTAAATGTGAGGTGAAGTGTGTCGCCATGGTAACCGGTTCAAACTCAAAGTGGCGATGAGGTCTTAAAATGTATGGAAAGGGTCTTAAAAAAGGTCTTAAAAGGTCTTACATGTGACTTCAGGATTCCTGGACTAACAACAAAAATGAATCTGCAGCTTTCGTTCAATTATTTTAAGGTTGTCTTGGTTCATAAGTAGCTTCAGTAACCTAGAAGTGTTGCTTCATGGGTACATTTTTACTTAAAGTAAGATCATACTTTGCTTAGTACCAGACAGGATCGTGCAAAGTGTCAAACGATATTTAATAGATCAATAAGCATTAAATAACGAGTTGGATTTACATTTTTTGCTCATATGAAATATCGACTTTTTGCACAGTTCATGACGAGTTTTGGGGTTTCTGCTTCTCACTCAAAATCGTATTTCTTGTGTTTTCCCAGAATGCGCGTTCCTTCAGGCTGCCAGAAATGCCAGCGCTTCAACAACAGTAAGTGCACTGCCTCCTATATTCATGTCATTATTATTCTAAGGACACTACTAACCCCCTTCATAGACGCTATACATGACACTAAGGCACGTCATGCGAGCTTATCGTGGGGATATTGTATAACAAATATATAAAATGTATATATACTAATATTGTGAACCCCGCACATAAGTCTGTCTTTCAGTTCGAAGCGGCGCTCTTGTCTGCACACTTCTTGACTTAAATTCCAATGTGCAGAATCTTGTACTTAGCTTTTTGTACATTTAAATGTTGTTAAAATACTCCTATAATATTTCCAAACACAACTTAGAATATATGTGTAAAAGCCACTGGTTCCTCCTCTGTTGTATTAATAGAACACGCTGACCTTTGCCGAGCCACAGATCAATCTCTCTCCCTTCATTGTTGACATACAGTCTGTTTGATTATCCCCGGTTCACAGCGGAGGAGCAGTGTTGTTTGTATTTGAAAGATTAGATGTTAAATAAAGTTGTGTTTTTTTTTGCAGAATCTGAAGGATATCCTGGCCGACCTCATCCCCAAAGAACAGACCCGCATCAAGAGCTTCAAACAGCAGTACGGCAAAACCAACATAGGTCAGATCAACGTCGACATGGTGAGTGACGAACGCCACGGTTCAATATCTTTGTCTGGTTACACATCATTTTAAATATGCAATATCAGTCGAGTAGTTTCAGAGAAATGTGTAATTGTAATGAACGTTAATCCTCTGTCTCCTGTGAGCGTACGTTAGCTGACAGAAGTGGTCATAAACGTACTTCTTATCCAGTTTTAAGCCACGTCTTGGTTGATTTTTAACCGGATGAAAGGTGTTTAGTCATGGTACCTGGATCGGAAGTAACCAGAGACACAAGCTGAGCTAACGTTAGCGGCAGCCGAACAGCGTGCGGGGGAAACTCAGATTATTAACCTCAGACTTGATGTATTGTTTCTATATCAGAGGAGCACTAAACGCCTCCTGAACCGTCGACACGGTTAGCAGACGCCAATATATCCGTTACATTTCAAAACGCCTCGTAAAAGCAGAAGCAGAAGCTCACATTTTGACATCTACCCAGCTAACGTACACACCTTATCCACTTCATAATGTAATGTGTGGATTACAGGCCGGTCACGATAACGTCTTGTGTCGGTTCCTGTGTTGTTCCAGAAAGAATCTAATATCCATAAAACCACATTTTTAAGGACACTAAGTAAGGGATAATGTACTGTCTGTCTGTTCTGGATAACACGTGTCACGTGTTCTGAATTGACCAATCAGAATCGAGTATTCAACTAAACCATGTACTAACGTGATAACATGTATACCAATGCAGCCTTCAAAGAGCACTAACTTCTGTGTATTAGATCAGACTAGATTGGAGATAGACAGAAGAGAATTACGGCCACATGGGAAACATTTGAGATTTCACAAAAGTTTTTTTTTTTTTTAAAGAAAGAAAGTCATTAATTGAGATTTTTAGGAAAAAAATACAAAAAAAATGTTTTTACTCCCATAATATTTAGTTATTTATCATAAAAACTTTTTTTTAAATATTTATTTTATTAGATTACATTTCCAGTAAATAAATATTATTTTTCAGAAAATCTTTTTCTAATATCTTTCTGAGGAAAACAGTCAGAATTGTGAGATTTTCTAAAAAAAATATTTAAAAAAATGTCCCCAAAAATATTCTGTTATTTCTCAGAAAAACTTTTCTTTAAATATTTTTTATTTAAATATACTTTTATTTCCAGAAAATAAACATTATTTTCAGAAAATATATACTGTTTAATCTTTCTGAGAAAAAAAAGCAGAATTAAATAAATTTTAAATTACAAGTCGGAAATCTTACTTTTTTTCCTACCTCGTCCTGCAATGTTTAACACGTGCTATGGGTTATTTCTGTTGTCCTAATGTCTCCACCATGTCCATGTCCTAATGTCTCCACCGTGTCCTAATGTCTCCACCGTGTCCTAATGTCTCCACCGTGTCCTAATGTCTCCACCGTGTCCTAATGTCTCCACCGTGTCCACCGTGTCCTAATGTCTCCACCGTGTCCTAATGTCTCCACCGTGTCCTAATGTCTCCACCGTGTCCACCGTGTCCTAATGTCTCCACCGTGTCCTAATGTCTCCACCGTGTCCTAATGTCTCCACCGTGTCCACCGTGTCCTAATGTCTCCACCGTGTCCTAATGTCTCCACCGTGTCCTAATGTCTCCACCGTGTCCACCGTGTCCTAATGTCTCCACCGTGTCCTAATGTCTCCACCGTGTCCTAATGTCTCCACCGTGTCCTAATGTCTCCACCGTGTCCTAATGTCTCCTCGTGTCCTAATGTCTCCTCCGTGTCCTAATGTCTCCTCCGTGTCCTAATGTCTCCTCCGTGTCCTAATGTCTCCACCGTGTCCTAATGTCTCCACCGTGTCCTAATGTCATGTCCTAATGTCTCCACCATGTCCTAATGTCATGTCCTAATGTCTCTTTATCCTCTGCTGTGTCCCCAGGTGTACGGAGGCATGCGGGGGATGAAGGGTCTGGTGTACGAGACCTCTGTTCTGGATCCTGATGAGGTCAGTTTGCCTCCAAGCTGCTTTAATAAGTGAAACTCCCTCTGAGGCACTTGCCCTGGTTACTCTGAGAGCCTTCAGACGCAGAGCAGCATGTCCTAACTCATCCTGTGAGCAGAAATCAAATCATCCACTAGCCACTACTTCAAAAAGCACGGTCACCTTTTTAGTTTTGGAGAGCGAGGGACAGCCAGGAGAAGAGCTAAGTGACCTACTGGTGATGGAGAAGGTCACTCAAGTACTCTTGTCCATGCAGGGCTCTATACGTGATAACAAGAACCTTAAAGCAGGGATGCAAACTTGTCACCTTTTGGCGAAATTCGCCGTTTGATTCCAAAATAGGTCGTTTGTGTGATTCATGTAGATCTGCAATAAAAATATTTTTGGCGTATGGGGGGGTCTGGGACCCGGAGTAATCTGCGGCCGCGAGCTGTTATGTGCCATCATGACACGCATGGTGTCTTTTTTTATATATTATAATGAAGCGCGAGCACAAGTCTTCCTGCCTGTCGGCTCTGCTCATGGATGTATAATAAGGCTCTGCTGCTCCGGGATGATGGTCTAGCTTCAGCAGCTACATTACCTACGGGTGCGTTCGTTAATATTAACTGTGCGGTCCAAAGTCACTGGCACAGACTGGACCGCTGGTTAGAACGGGGTGTTCTAACCAGCAGAGCGTGATGTGCACTGAAAAGTGTTTCTGTCGCAATATTATTGAATGAATCGTTGAGCTAGCTAACTAGCATACATTGTCACTATCTGCTAACGTTAGCTTTAGCCTTCGTTTTCAAATAGTTTCTTTCATAGCCTATAAACGGAGGTGGTATAAGTATCTTGTACTTGAGTAAAAGTAGAAGTACTCAGATCTTGTACTTGAGTAAAAGTAGAAGTACTCAGATCTTGTACTTGAGTAAAAGTAGAAGTACTCAGATCTTGTACTTGAGTAAAAGTAGAAGTACTCAGATCTTGTACTTGAGTAAAAGTAGAAGTACTCAGATCTTGTACTTGAGTAAAAGTAGAAGTACTCAGATCTTGTACTTGAGTAAAAGTAGAAGTACTCAGATCTTGTACTTGAGTAAAAGTAGAAGTACTCAGATCTTGTACTTGAGTAAAAGTAGAAGTACTCAGTCTTGTACTTGAGTAAAAGTAGAAGTACTCAGATCTTGTACTTGAGTAAAAGTAGAAGTACTCAGATCTTGTACTTGAGTAAAAGTAGAAGTACTCAGATCTTGTACTTGAGTAAAAGTAGAAGTACTCAGACTTGTACTTGAGTAAAAGTAGAAGTACTCAGATCTTGTACTTGAGTAAAAGTAGAAGTACTCAGATCTTGTACTTGAGTAAAAGTAGAAGTACTCAGATCTTGTACTTGAGTAAAAGTAGAAGTACTCAGATCTTGTACTTGAGTAAAAGTAGAAGTACTCAGATATTGTACTTGAGTAAAAGTAGAAGTACTCAGATCTTGTACTTGAGTAAAAGTAGAAGTACTCAGATATTGTACTTGAGTAAAAGTAGAAGTACTCAGATCTTGTACTTGAGTAAAAGTAAGTACTCAGATTGTACTTGAGTAAAAGTAGAAGTACTCAGATCTTGTACTTGAGTAAAAGTAGAAGTACTCAGATCTTGTACTTGAGTAAAAGTAGAAGTACTCAGATCTTGTACTTGAGTAAAAGTAGAAGTACCAGAGTGTAGGAATACTCTGTTACAGTAAAAGTCCTGCATTCAAAATGTTCCTCAAGTAAAAGTAGAAAAGTATTATCATCAAAATATAGTGAAAGTAGCGACAGTAAAAGTAGTCATTGTGCAGATTGGTCCATTTCAGAATAATATATATGATATGTTTTATAATGATTGATCATGAAGTGTTCTCAAAGCTGGTAAAGGTGCAGCTAGTTTGAATGACTTTGTATACTGCAGGGTAGCTTGTGATTTACTCCAGGTGGAACTAAAGTCTGATTTAACACTTGGTTAGATTTCACATCATTCATCCACATCTGTGAAGTAACTAAAGGATTAAATACATGTAGTGGAGTAGAAGTACACATGACCTCTGAACTGTAGTGGAGTAGAAGTACACCTTTTACCTCTGAACTGTAGTGGAGTAGAAGTACACCTTTACCTCTGAACTGTAGTGGAGTAGAAGTACACCTTTTACCTCTGAACTGTAGTGGAGTAGAAGTACAAAGTAGCAAAACATTGAAATACTTAAGTAAACTGCTTTAGTTGTTCTGACTGCTAACATCCTGTTATTCCTCATTTTAAAGCCGATATTCCGTGGGGTCGGGGGGCTCGGATCCTTGTCACCTTTTTCATACCTGATGAGTTTGCATCCCTGTTAAAATGAGTTCTTAACCGGATGGGAAGCCAATGTAAAGATCTTAAGATGGGTGTGATGCGAGTCCACCTGGTGGATCATTTGTAGACGGGTCAGAGGTGACTAAAACGAGTGAGAATGGAGTTACAGTAATCCAGCCGGGATGATATGAAAGCATTCAGATGTTTTTATTGTCATGTATAGTTTCAGCTATCCACACCTACTATACATGCAAGCAAACATAAGATCAAACAACTAGCATATAAGAAATGAATTAATATAATCTGCACGATAACAATACATTTCTGTCTCCATTGAAACGCAGGGTATACGTTTCCGTGGCTACAGCATCCCAGAATGTCAGGGTCTGCTGCCCAAAGCTCCCGGAGGAGAGGAGCCGCTGCCCGAGGGTCTCTTCTGGCTGCTGATCACAGGACAGGTGCCCACCGAGGAGCAGGTGAGAGCAGGGGGAGATGAAGTGTAACGAGTTCACAGCTGTTCATTATCTGCATCCATCTGCCGGGGCTCTTCAGATCGTATCTCCACTTCGTCTCGTTTCCTAAATTAGATTTTCCTGCAGAATGAGGGTTGATGATTATGATGAAGAGGAACTTCATCATATGTGATGGATAGATAGATAGATAGATGGATAGAGAGATAGATAGATAGATGGATAGATAGTAGGGATGGGAATTTGAAAGCAAATGTATATTCGAATATTCGACCCCCAATAAAACGGTTAACCGAAATGTACATATCTGGAAGAGAAAAACATTTTATTTTGAAAAACAAATAAATACATGTTCAAATAAGTATAGAAACCAAGTCGAAATGTGTCAAATGTATTGAACTGGTGATCACAGTTTGAACAGTTGACAGCTATAGGCCTACAGCTTTCATGCTTAAAACATAACTTGTTTTTAAATGAAAGAGGGATCATCCACGAACAACATAACGGGTTAGGGTAACGTGACCCTATCACAACAGAGATCAACCTATAACAGGGCCTATGCACAGAATGCAGCTACTCAATACTCATTCTTGTTTAAGAATATGAGCATGTCTACTCAGGGAGAGGCGGGGTGCGGAGGCGATTCACAATCAGGCCAGCTGTAGAGAAGACCCTCTCAGCTGGAATGTGGGCATAAGATGAGGTTTGAGTCTGTGTGATCTGCGTGTAGGGAGGGCAGCAGCCATAGCATTAGCTAGAACTAGCTAGATCTGATGGATTTGGACATAAACGCGAGTGAAGTATAACCGGACGAGAGAGAGAGAGATCAGCACCTCTCTGCCCGCTGTGAGGGACCGGTGAGCGGAGCAAAAACACACCTTTAGACCTAACACACTAAACTATGGCACTGATGTATACATTGAATTATTCCATTTGATAATATGTAATCAACTTAGGCACCCCTCCCAAAAAAAATAAAATGTTTAATTGTTCCCATCCCTAATAAATAGATAGATATATGGATAGATAGATATATGGATAGATACAGATATATGGATATATGGATAGATACAGATAGATGGATAGATACACATAGATGGATATATACAGATATATGGATAGATACAGATATATGGATAGATACAGATATATGGATAGATACAGATATATGGATAGATACAGATATATGGATAGATACAGATATATGGATAGATACAGATATATGGATAGATACAGATATATGGATAGATACAGATATATGGATAGATACAGATATATGGATAGATACAGATATATGGATAGATACACATATATGGATATATACAGATATATGGATAGATACAGATATATGGATAGATACACATATATGGATATATACAGATATATGGATATATACAGATATATGGATAGATACAGATATATGGATAGATACAGATATATGGATAGATACAGATATATGGATAGATACAGATAGATGGATATATACACATAGATGGATAGATACAGATTATATGGATAGATACAGATATATGGATAGATACACATAGATGGATATATACACATAGATGGATAGATACACATAGATGGATATTACACATAGATGGATATATACACATAGATGGATATATACACATAGATGGATATATGGATAGATAGATAGATGGATAGATATATGGATATATGGATAAACAGCTTGTCTTTGTGGGTAATGATAACTGTTAATGTCACACACACACAATAAGAATCCTTTCCGGAGCGTCTGCTGTTCACACCGCTGCGTCCGCGCCACGCTGTTATAGTACCGCTCTTTATCAGCCTTTGAAACTGAAACCATTTTGTGAAATAAAAAATATATTTATAATCGCAATGCATCATAAACGTGCGACGATTAGTGGAGGGCGGCCCTAGACATTCCCCTCATTGAAAGCATGTGTCTCTAACAGTAGAGGCCGTTGTCTTGAGACTCGTGTCGTCATTATCTTTATTCTTCTGAAAGTGTAGGTAAAAGTCCGGCCAATAAAACCATTTTCTTTGTGACCTAATTCTGTGAAGCTGCTCTGAGCCTGACCTAGTTTTGAACGCATTTTATTATGACTGTTTTATCTCCAGGTCACAGCCTCCTATGAACTACTGATTGTCTTATAACCAGGGAACAAACCCTCAGTCGGCCTTTTTCTAAATACCTCTGCCACTGTTCGCCTTGAAGAGGGTAATCGCACTGATAACACTTTTATCTGACGGCTACATATTTCAGTATGGCCTCACCTCTTGTAACCCATATTCTGAACTATATTGCATCTGGTCTTGACTTTAAAAGGTTCTTCTTAACAAACTATTTCCATTCTACCTTTAAAATGAACAGCTCAGTGGTGTTGTAAATGTACAACCAACACATCGGCATTTATCGGTGAAAAGTACGCTTCACTTAGAGACGAGATATTCTGCTCCTTTCAGGTTTATTTGAGTATTTAGAAGAATCTCCAGCAATAAATAAATACTGAGGACATTTTGAAGTCTGATATATACACATGGGAACATTTACTAATAAATAAAAGTCAAATAAATAATTATCCACTGGTTTTTTGTGGGTTTTTTCCAAAATCTTTGTATTAGTTTTTTTGTAGACATCACATCTTCAACACATTGAATGTTGTACAAAAATATTTGTCTATTTTAAGGAAATAAAAATACCCACCTTACCCCGTTCGGTCATGGTCACAGTATATAGGAAACAAGAACAGACTAAATAAATACCTTGCATCACATCTTCAGGAATATAGCAAATTCACATTGAGTAAAATAATAAATATACTAGCAATAGAGAGGCAAATGAAGACGGTAATGTAGGGAAAGAATATCCAGAGTAATGGTCGATTCCACTGCTTTAGTTTTGCAAAACGTTAAGAGGTTATCACGTTTTATATCGATGCAAAATCTGCTTCTGAAAATGAACTAAAGCTGTCGTGTAAATGTGGTCGAGTAAAAGTATTAAGTAGCATGAATGGAAATACTTAATGAAGTACAAGTCAATCCCAATTGTAGTTAAATACTGCACTTGAGCTTCTATATTCAAAGTCTTTCTCATATGCTCAGTATCATATGCTCAGTATCGTATGCTCAGTATCGTACGCTCAGTATCGTACGCTCAGTATCGTACGCTCAGTATCGTACGCTCAGTATCGTACGCTCAGTATCGTACGCTCAGTATCGTACGCTCAGTATCGTACGCTCAGTATCGTACGCTCAGTATCACATGCTCAGTCGCCACAGCGTCGTTTTTATGAATGGAAAAACCAAAATCCTCCAACACATTTTTATCTTAAAGTGGACCTATCATGCTATATTTGAATAATATAGTGTAGGACCATACCTATATAAGGCATATTTTATATTTTATTTTTCAAATACCAAACAGATCATGCATTTTAGCCATGCCTCATTTTGCTCAATTTGACAATTTCTAGCTCTGTTTTAGCAAGGGCAGATTCAGTGAGAACAGCACCACCTACAGGCCTGGCATATGTACTACAGCGTCTCCAGCGCTTTCGAACGGCAATGGCCGTGGCTGTCTCCTCCTGATTGGTGGAGTTGGCCCAATAGCCGTAGCGCCACCGTCCTGACGTCAGGACAGTGTTCAAATCTGGATCAGTTTTTATCAGATCCGTTGCAGCCCCTTTTTTAGAGATTTGGGTATGGAGGAAATAGAGAGGGTTGTGTTTTTCTGACACTTGGTGAGTTCCCTGGAACACCGGGACACATATTCATGTAGAAAAGACGTACACAAGTGCATTTTGCATGATAGGTCCCCTTTAAGTAATATTGTAAACTTTAAGGACGTACTTTGACTGTATAAATGTTTTTAGTCCCAGCTCCTCCAACACATATTTGAATTAAAACATAAAGAAACGGGAAGGAAATGACATAAAATGGTGCAAATAAAACAAAGGAACCATGTGCTTGATGCAGTCGGAGCAGGATATCTCAGTTCAAGATGCAAGGCTTTCATTGTTGTGGAGATATGACAATGAAAATCTGAGGTCACAGGCTCCTCCAACAGAATAACACAGATAAAATAGTGCAAGTAAATACAATCAAATAGAATAGAAATAGTGCCATAAGAGTCTCTATACAAGTGATACATCATTTGTAAGTTGCATGAACAGATGGATGTTCTTAGTTCAGGTGTTTAATGGCCTGTGGGATGAAACTGTACATGATGTAGTAAGAGCAGGATAGTTCAGTTCCTCTAACGGTGTGTGTGTGTGTGTGTGTTCTGTCCCTCAGGTGAGCTGGGTCTCCAAAGAGTGGGCTAAGCGAGCGGCCCTCCCCTCCCACGTGGTCACCATGCTGGATAACTTCCCCACCAACCTGCACCCCATGTCCCAGTTCAGCGCCGCCATCACGGCTCTGAACAGCGAGAGCAGCTTCGCCCGGGCCTACTCCGAGGGGGTGCACAAGTCCAAGTACTGGGAGGTGAGTTCAAACCGTCACATGTCATCCTCTCCTGAAAATGTCATACGTGTGATGGAAACTTCTGAAGCAATGGAGACTCTGGGAGGGACACGGGGAGAGCAGGAGCTTGATGGCAAACACTGACGGTTTATTTGGAGCCACGGCCGGAAAAATGAAACCTTGTATCTCGACTATCCATGCATTGCTCTTTAATTCCTTTAACCCTCTTGTGCTGCTCCGCTCAGTTCGTGTACGAGGACTCCATGGATCTGATTGCGAAGCTTCCCTGCATCGCTGCTAAGATTTACCGTAACCTTTACCGTGAGGGCAGCAGCATCGGAGCCATCGACTCCAACCTGGACTGGTCCCACAACTTCAGCAACATGCTGGGATACAACGACTCCCAGTTCACTGAGCTCATGAGGCTCTACCTCACCATACACAGGTACACACACTACACACACACACACTACACACACTACCTCACCATACACAGGTACACACACTACCTCACCATACACAGGTACACGCACTACCTCACCATACACAGGTACACGCACTACACACACTACCTCACCATACACAGGTACACACACTACCTCACCATACACAGGTACACACACTACCTCACCATACACAGGTACACGCACTACACACACTACCTCACCATACACAGGTACACACTACCTCACCATACACAGGTACACACACTACCTCACCATACACAGGTACACACACTACCTCACCATACACAGTACACGCACTACACACACTACCTCACCATACACAGGTACCACACTACACACACACACTACCTCACCATACACAGGACATACACACACTACCTCACCATACACAGGTACACACACTACCTCACCATACACAGGTACACACACTACCTCACCATACACAGGTACACACACTACCTCACCATACACAGGTACACACACTACCTCACCATACACAGGTACACACACTACCTCACCATCACAGGTACACACACTACCTCACCATACACAGGTACACACACTACCTCACCATACACAGGTACACGCACTACACACACTACCTCACCATACACAGGTACACACACTACACACACACACTACCTCACCATACACAGGTACACACACTACCTCACCATACACAGGTACACACACTACCTCACCATACACAGGTACACACACACTACACACACTACCTCACCATACACAGGTACACACACTACATTTAACACACACAGGTACACACACTACATGTAACACACACAGGTACACACACTACATGTAACACACACAGGTACACACTACATGTAACATACACAGGTACACACACTACATTTAACACACACAGGTACACACACTACATGTAACACACACAGGTACACACTACATGTAACACACACAGGTACACACTACATGTAACCACACAGGTACACACTACATGTAACACACAGGTACACACACTACATGTAACACACACAGGTACACACACTACATGTAACACACACAGTACACACACTACATGTAACACACACAGGTACACACACTACATGTAACACACACAGGTACACACACTACATGTAACACACACAGGTACACACACTACATGTAAACACCACTACACACACTACATGTAACACACACAGGTACACACACTACATGTAACACACACAGTACACACTACATGTACACACACAGGTACAACACTACATGTAACACACACAGGTACAGAGTACAGCATCAGCACATAGCAGGGTTTTGACCTCTGAACCTCTCTCTTCTCTCAGTGACCATGAAGAGGGAACGTCAGCGCTCACACCAGCCACCTGGTGGGCAGCGCTCTGTCCGACCCCTACCTGTCCTTCAGCGCCGCCATGAACGGCCTCGCTGGCCCTCTGCACGGCCTCGCCAACCAGGTCTGTACCACCAACACGTTACATTTCACTGAAGGGTGAAATATGTCTCTCAATATGATTAAGTAGGAAGGCAAGTGTATTCATACAGCACCTTTCAACACAAGGCGCTTTACACAAAATGAAAGACATTAAGAAATAGTGCAGGGATAGGAAAAGCTCAGGTGTAAAAAACCTGTAAGGATGTTCTTCAGGGTCTCTCCTCAAAATGTGTGATGAACGGAGCGTTGTGGAGCTTCATTTGGAGTTGACTGGCTGTTAAATCCTCTCCTCCTGTTTGCATCATCTCGCCTCATTGAGCTCAGATGAAGTTTCCTTTAATACATCTTGCCATCAATTGTATTCCCAGCTGGTTGGTCGTGACCCAGCTTCCTGACAGACGCTCACTGCTTTGCTCCCGTACTGATGATAGTTCAACATGTGATGGTTTCGTAGGAAAGGGATTTCTTTAAAACATGAAACTGAATGTTTTAAAGAATACTTTCTCCTGCCTCTATTTGAACCAAAAAGTGGCTCAGATAGTTTCATGGAAGTGTCATAATGGTGTACTTATTTAGTAGGGACGGGAATTTGAAAGCAAATTTATATTCGACCCCACGGTTAACCGAATTTACATATCCTATAAACATTTATTTTTTTATTTTTAAATGTAATAAAAACATTTCTTTCAATAAATAAAGAAACCAAGTCCAATTTATTGAAGAGTTGACAGCTATAGGACTACAGCTTTCATGCTTAAAACATAACAACCTTCTGACCTCTCTCAATTTAGGCCCTCCCATTAAACAAAACTAACAAATTAAAATCTAAATATTCATAACTCGTATTCGAATACCTGAATCATTTTGAATATTCGATGAACCATTCCCATCCCTAATTATTTAGCATGAATGTACCCACAGTTTTCACATTAATAACTGTGTGTGTGTGCAGGAGGTGCTGGTGTGGCTGACGGCGCTGCAGAAGGAGCTGGGAGGAGAAGTGTCTGACGAGAAGATGAGGGATTACATCTGGAACACACTCAAGTCTGGACGGGTAAAGAAACAACAATATCTACCATTTGTGCCCGTTTGTATGTTTGTTTTGAGCACTAGATGGCGCACGGGTATTTCGGTGATTGAGCAAACGTTTCTGGATGAATAAATTATATTAATTACAAAAATGGAGTGGTGGTAATTGGAGAGCACACGTATAACTTAAAGGGACACGGTATCAATCCAGGATATGTTAAGTGGCATTATTACATGGCTTAGTTGAATACTCGATTCTGATTGGTCAATTCAGAACACGTTGTTAATCCAGTAGTACAGACCGCCGCTGTCAAGCACTTATTGACCGTTGTTGAGGACGCTCACATCTGCAGAAAGAAGTCCGCTCGATTTAATTGTATACAGTTTGGAACTGGGACAAGAAAACAGCGGGCAGAAACCGTCCTTTTTACGCAGCGGTCCAGACATAGACATCAAACGGCGACACATATTCAGTTGTCAGTTACTTTGGCATTAGGGCAGGGGTATCTAGATACTTCCCAAGGTTTGACATCATGAAGTGTGCTACTTTTAAAGCAAGCAACGATGTTTTCAAATCTGTAATCAAAAAGCTCCGCCTTCCTGCCGTTGCTACGTTAGTTCAAACGGTAACAACGGACTATTTTTCTTAGCGGATGCATGTCAATTTAAATCAATAAAAACGTTTAAATTAATTTGGGAGTCATACATCGTTACTTTGTTGAGAATGTGGCCGTGTAATAAGCGGATAATGTGCAGCGACTTGGTCATTATGGGAAAAGAACACCCTTCATGCTGATCTTCCAAGTAGAAGCAGGAAGTACTCCATACGTTCTCCCTAAATGTGTCCCCCTCTCTCTCTCTCTCTCTGCAGGTTGTCCCCGGTTACGGCCACGCCGTCCTGAGGAAGACGGACCCCCGCTACACCTGCCAGCGGGAGTTTGCTCTGAAGCACCTGCCCAACGACCCGCTGTTCAAGATGGTGGCTCAGCTCTACAAGATCGTGCCCAACGTGCTGCTGGAGCAAGGCAAGGCCAAGAACCCCTGGCCCAACGTGGACGCCCACAGCGGGGTCCTGCTGCAGGTGAGACGTGTTTCAGATTCAGGTTTCAAGGCGTTCATTGTCATGTGATCATAGCTACAGTGTAGATATATCAATGAAGACCTGAGGCCTGTACTACGAAGCTGGTTCAACTTAACCTGGATATGTTTGAGTTAGCCGGTTGGCCCAATCCAAAACATACGCGCTCTGGCTAAACTGTACTACGACGCTGGTTATCAAGTGGATCGCTCAAGCCAGCCGTGTCCTATCTAGTTAGGTGCACGTTCACATGAAAGGGGTGGTATCTGGAGCATTCGACCAATCACAAACATGGACAAGCATACTGACAGCGCAGCGTCATACTTCCTGAATGAAAAGTGAACTTTAATATTAGTCAAATATGAAGAAGTTAAACTTAAAACATCCATGACTTAAACACTTTATCCAGGATCAAAGCCACATAGCTGCACCTGCAAGGTGAATACAGCTGGTAACAGAAAAAGTGTTTGAATGCGTACATTAACAGGTTTATGATATCACTGCCCCGTCCAAGACACGATCTGACTTTAATTACATTTGACTCGAGTGTTTCGTCAACTTAATGTGTTGCTTAAAATAATACTTCTGCATACAGTATGTGACACTGTGAGTGTTGCACGGCCAGATACGGCTCAGCTGACTCAGATAAGGAAATATATGATACTTATGATGTGATATGTATGAATGATAATGGGACACATCTACGTCTGCACTCACAGTGCCGCGGACTGTACTTAATGTTACTCTGATCCGGTTACTTGTGTTGTGGCAGATATTTAAGTAAGCTTTCTTAACGCTGATGTTATAATAGTCAGATTGCTCTGAAGATGGGAGGTGATATTCTATTAATGTTCACGTTCACACAGTCGGTGATTTTTGCCGTCCGTCTTTCCTGTTCCCAGTTTTTCTGTATTTCCTCTATCCTGTAATATGACTTGATCGCTTTAAACTCCGCACACGGAGCTCTGATTGGTCAGCAGGCGGTGCTTTCACTGAGTTGATCTCTTAGCCTGGGATATCTCTTCAGCTCCATTTAAACTAGCTCATAATTCACCTTTTCAATAACAAATACTGTGCTTTGGATTTTGCACTCGTCCATATTGTGATGAGATGAAGTTGTTGAATTCCTCAGGTATCTCTCTTCATGTTAATCTGTTTGCATCTCTGGTATTAACCCCCCCCCCCCCTCCTCTCTGCAGTATTATGGGATGTCTGAGATGAACTACTACACGGTTCTGTTCGGCGTCTCCCGGGCTCTCGGTGTCCTCGCTCAGCTGGTGTGGAGCCGGCGCTGGGCTTCCCTCTGGAGCGCCCCAAGTCCATGAGCACGGACGGTCTGATGGCTCTGGTGGGGGCCAAGTCAGGCTGAACACCTGAGCACAGGTGGTGGGGGGGGGGGCGGGGCTTAGAGAGTCAGGGCTGCAGGGGCGGAGGAAACATCCAGGGATTTAAAGAGACAGTACGCTTTTTAATCCTCTAAAGAAGGGCCATTTTAAAACACGTGTAACCCGCAGTAGACTCGCAGCTGTGTTCCTACGACCAGGCGGTGACATTCAAAGGGAATTATGGGATATTATCGAACATCTAAAGTCGCAGTTATTGTTCCCCCTGCAAGCTTCAATTATGCAACGTTCCCCTCCCCGCACTTCACTCCCGTTAACGAACACTCCAGTTTAGAGTCGACCATTTAAAAAAAGGTACTGGCCCTTTAAATCTTTGGTCCCTCCTCCTCCTGCTGCTTGTAGTTTCTTTTAATTTGTCTTAATGACCTGTGACCTCTATGATCAAAATAACTGTGTCGACTTCCTGTCTGTTTTTAACGGCTCTCTGCTCAAAGCGCGGAGAGTAATGTACAGTAACGGTAATTAAAGAATACAGATTTGAGCAAAGGGTGTTGTAATTGGCAGTAAATCCTTTAAGAGCAAGCGTGAATTATGAAGTGTGTTGGGGTGAGGGTGTGGGGGGGGGGGGGCTTTGTACAATAAGTCCGTCTCTATTTGAGTGTGTGTCTTTATCAACTACTCCAACCTGAGCACTTGATTGGACCCCCCTAATTATTAGCGTTAGATGAAACCAGATGACTGCGTCCCCCTTTTTACAGTTTCTTTTCTCTTTGGTGTTGAATATGTATAAAACTATAATCTCTGGGTTCTCATTGGGTGGTTTTATTTATACTTTGTGTACATAGTTATATATATGTATAGCTTGACTGTATGAGCTTGTAATAACCCCAATGATTCCCGTAGTTTCCCCACAGCGTCGTGTAGAAGCTGCAGCTATGTAAATACACGACTCCTTGCCGGTGCTTTCAGATTCTGAAGGTTCACGCTTGCTCTCGAAGCGCTGGTTCGTCAACACTCCATGTGTAGTTTATTTCTAGTCAGTAGCTTCCTCCGTGTTTTAAAATCCCCTCTTCTGGTTTGTGTTGGGGTTATTTTGATCGTAGAGCAGCGTAGAGGTTGTTCGTGTCCGGAGGCTTCAGTAGAGGAATGTGTGGGGGTTAGGTCAGGAAGGGTCAAAAAGGGCAAACCCAACGAAAAAAGAAAATAATAAAGGTTTTTATTGACACTTTGTCTCGTCTCCTTTTGTTCATGGTGTAGAAATGTCTCTGTGAAATAAAGCGGGTCATCCACTGCCATTTAAAAAGGAAACGTATTCCAATAGTGTCTCTGTAGAATACATTATCTTTACTGTGTGAAGCAACTTCAGTCTTGATGAAATGTTTACCAATCTTCAGTTTTAACCTTTTTTTAATGTACTTTTTTTTAAAGTCAAAATGTTAAGATCTTGAGAAGTCCGAATTTTGTGACAAGACAGAATTTTGAGAAAGTCCGAATTTTGTGAAAAAAGTAAAAAATTGAGAGAATATACAGAATTTTGAGAAATAGGCAGAATTTTTATGAAAGTCAGAATGTTGAGATTTTGAGAAAATAACTCAGAATGTTGATTTTGAGAAAATAGTGTTTTTTCATCAATAAGTACACATTTAGATTTTCTGAAAAAAGTTTGAATCTTTTGAAAAAAAGTCAGTATTTGGAGAAACGATCCAAATACAAAAACACAAATGTTCCAAAACATGCAGATGGAGAAACATCTTCACCAACTTAAAGGTAGGGTATGTAATTCACTTCAGAAACACTTTTTGTTATATTCCATGGAATGCTCTTAACATCCCGATGGCAATGAATATCTGAAGTGCTTTGACAATAAATAAATAATATTGTGAACATTAAATAAATTACAATTTATTTTCTTCATAGAAATGAAAGACATACAGAGGTGTACTTTGACTGTATAAAGATTCAAATGATAAAACCCTATTTGAGGCTTTAGATAGACAACATGTATAGTTTCCATCTTACCACATTGTACAGCAGCTCTGCCCCTTGTGGAGGACAGAGAACTGCATTTATAACAAGAAGCAGGATTTTAAAATGTGGTTTTTAAGAGTTTAAACCGTGACATTTCTGACTGTTTTTGGTTAAACACTTTTCTGAACATATTTATAATGGGAGCTCATGTGCAACTTCTATATCCGAAAAAAGTTAAATAAAATCATAAACTTCCTGTATGTTTGTCAAACAAAGCAAACAGGATTTAAACAAAAGTAAAAGAATACACAAAAAGAACATAAGAAACTCCACCTTCCTGAGATGTTTGTCTCCTACATTAACACAGCAAAGGTGATAAATAATAAAAAGTAATCTAACGTATCTATCAGTATTATGCAGGTAGATTCTCATAGCATTGTTCTCTAAGGTCACATCGATCTGTTGTCTCCATCACACTCACTTCAGTAAAACTGTCTGAGGCTCTTTCTCATTTCACTAATTTCCCCTCCTCGACTCCTCGGTCCTCCGGTAGTGACCCGGAAATTGATTTCAGCGCGCCATGTTGAAGGACATCTCTGCCCAATCCCAAACCGCCCCCTACACCCTACCCCTACACACTACCCCTCCGTTTGCACGTTCGCGCGGAGGGTCCGCTGTGTGCTGTTCCAAACCACGAGTGTGGAGCGGTGGGCTATCAAGCCTCAAACAGCGAGGCCGTTTCTCAATCGCGAGGATGCTGGCTTGGTAGCACAGTCGAGCCGAGCGTCTTGCTTCAGAAGCAAGGCAAGAATACTTCCTGGCATTCGGAAAACAGAGGGTGTTTTCTCTCAATCGCGAGGATGCTGGCTTGGTAGCACAGTCGAGCCGAGCGTCTTGCTTCAGAAGCGAGGCAAGAATCCTTCCTGGCATTCGGAAAACGAAGAGTGGAACAGGCTAGCAAGTGTGCAGGTGTGCGTCATATGAGAGGCCCCGCCTTACATTTTCCGCCACAGACTCGATATTCTCCAAACGGAGTACGCCAGGCTCGGTAGATTTCCAAGTATGCTGGAGATTGGAACAGTACTTCGGCGGCACTCGATGACGTAGCATCCTTGAAATATTGGCTTGGAAGCCAATATCCTCGCGCGATTGAGAAACGGCCCGAGTCTGCATCGGTGCTGATTGGAGACCGGTCTCAGCGCTGTGTGTGTCCGTCAGGAAACACGCTGTTTACAAGTAGTTCCAGCAAACATCTACTGATAAACTGCGATGTTAACAACCTCATGATAACCTCATATGTTTTTAACTTAGGATCGTACCTGTGTTTAGTCTAGAAAAAGGTCAATGTGTGCATTTTATTATAAAGTTGTGTATATTTACAGACCGTTGCAAAAACTAATAAGAACACCCCCACCCCCCCGCGCTCGGGTGGATGCCCTCCAGCCCTGGTCTGGCGGAAGGGCGGAAACTGGTTGTATGGTATCACTATAGTGTTTCTATAGGAAATTACTATAGTTATACTATAGAGTTTTATGTAGTATCACTATAGAGTTGTATGTAGTATCACTATAGAGCTTTCTATAGTATCACTATAGAGTTGTATGTAGTATCACTATAGAGTTGTATGTAGTATCACTATAGAGTTTGTATGTAGTATCACTATAGTGCTTTCTATAGTATCACTATAGAGTTGTATGTAGTATCACTATAGAGTTGTTAGTATCACTATAGAGTTCTATAGTATCACTATAGAGTTGTATGTAGTATCACTATAGAGTTGTATGTAGTATCACTATAGAGTTGTATGTAGTATCACTATAGAGTTGAATGTAGTATCACTATAGAGTTGTATGTAGTATCACTATAGAGTTGTATGTAGTATCACTATAGAGCTTTGTATGTAGTATCACTATAGAGTTGTATGTAGTATCACTATAGTGCTTTCTATAGTATCACTATAGAGTTGTATGTGTATCACTATAGTGCTTTCTATAGTATCACTATAGAGTTGTATGTAGTATCACTATAGAGTTGTATGTAGTATCACTATAGAGTTGTATGTAGTATCACTATAGAGTTGTATGTAGTATCACTATAGAGTTTTATGTAGTATCACTATAGTGCTTTCTATAGTGTTTCTATTTTTTTGGAAAACACGATAGAAATTACTTTAGTAATACTATAGAGTTGGCTTTAGGTGATCTTATAGTGAATCTATAGTTAATTAGCTTTAATAATGATGTAGTCATCCCTATAGTAAGTATGGTATCAACAAATAAAAGTTAGCAAGCAGAGCAGTTTCAATTTCAAAGATAAGGACTTTATTACAGGGTTCTTACACCTTTTCCAAAGTCAAATTCAAGCACTTTTCAAGCATTTTCAAGGTGCATTTCAAGCTTATCAAGCATCTTACAGCTGTTGTAAATTACATATTTATATACACATACTTATCCTCAAATGATTATTTCCCTACCACACATTAAATCAGATGTTCTTTATGCCGTCAAGGTCGTCAGGTGGAGAAACTATGGCAGATAGGTGTCCTCCCCTTTCAGAAAGAGCAAGGCATCACCAGATCCAAGCGCCCCTCCAGTCCAGTGGACCCCCTTCCAGCAGCTCATTGACCGGGTCCTGCGTCCCACTCTCAGTATGCAGATATCCGGATGACTACATCGTTCAAAGTGAGGTGTTGGGGCAGGTAAAGGCGGGGCTCCAAGCTAACCTGAAGAAGAGTGAGTTGGGGTATCTGGGGTCGATGGAGTCTCCTCTTTGGTGCCGGGATGGGTGGGAGGTGGTGGTAGGTAGCAGCAGGTGTATGTGCAACACATCTTTCTTCTTAAGAAAAGCTTTAAGTACAATTGATTGTTTTTGTTCATTTATATTGAGGAGAGCAACAGGAAGTCTCTCATCAGCTGCAGCCTTCTTCTTTATTTTCCAAAATGCCTCCACGCTCCTCTTCACGTCTCAAACTCGCCCCGTGATGAATAAACTGAGAACAAATAAAACCTGAGCTTACAGATTTGTCTGGAACACCAGAAAAACGTGTTGAAACCTCAATAAATAAACTTCACACGGTACGACCTCTCACCTTTCTGTGTGTCTTCACTTCCTGTCACCTGAGAGGAGAAGGAGAGAGAGAGAGAATAATGATGATATAAAACAAGAGAAACAGCCAGAATGATGAAGAGAGAAAGAAGAGTGTTGTTTTCCTCTGAGGTCAGCTCCATTAAAGAGTTTATATCTTGATGAATGGAGGATATGGTTTCAGTACTCACAGGTCTTCTGGATCGTGGCTCTGATCGTCTCATCTCTGATCCTGTAGAGATGAACACAATCCAACAGTTTAGATCCAGTTTAAAATAAGTGTTAGTTCTTTGAGTCAGCTTCAGAGTCCTGATCTCATGCTTTACATCCCATCATATCTTCTCTGCAAACACTACGACTGCCTGCCACAGCTCTCAGCTGCATGACAGGAAGTAACCAGTCATTGGTCTAGAACAGGGGGGTCCAAACTTTTTCACCGAGGGCCACATACAGAAAAATATATAAAGGTCTGGGCCGCTCTCTAGAGGTATGTTGCCTCATAAGTTCAGTTATAAGTCAGGAAACTCAATCAATGAAGGTAAAGGATGCTTGTTACTTGAGGATGCTTTAAGAAACAAAACAGCTCCAGCTCTCCAGAGGGTTTACTTATTCTGTCAGCAGCTCATTCCTTTAAACAGGAGCTTCAGATTGATTATAATTACAGGAAATATGAAGGGTTTATTTCACGCTTGTTATAAAATAAGTTATTGGGCTTTTTTCTTATCAAGTTAGATTTGTTAGAAATGTTTTCAGCTTTAATTGACTGAATTTATTTTAAAGGTGGGATTATTAACACATGAATACTACTGTGTAATATATGTGTACATATATATTTAAGAAGTACAATATAAGACAAGCAGAAGTTTCCTTTGTGGGCCATATTCATTATACTTTCAGAATTTGCTGAGGGCCGATTCCGAGGGCCGCATTTGGCCCCCGGGCCGCAGTTTGGACACCCCTGGGCTAGAAACTAAAAACATCCCATAAGAACAGACTACCTTTCCCACTCTTCTGTAAAACCCCATATGTCTGTTAGAGAGTTGATTACTAAAGTGTGGCTTTGCATGTTCAGCTGGCCTTCTATAGTTGATGGAAGAATGAAAGAGCCTGCAGTCAGTGGGTAACATCACTGATCTGTTTCCCCAGTGAGAGAAACACCTCCCTGTGGTTCATACAATACTGCTGAACCAGCAGAGACCCCTTACTGACCTGAGGGTCTCCAGTCTGCAGTCTGGACTCTCCAGAAGATCTCTCAGCAGCTTCATCTGAATCAGAGTTCTGACTCAGGTCCAGATCTCTCAGATGGATGTTGGACTTCAGAGCTGAGGCCAGAGCAGAACAGCTGATCTCTGACAAACTGCAGCCTCAGTCTGAATAAAGAAAACATGATGAGGATACAAATCAGTTTATAATCAGATGTTACTCAACATTGAAATGAATGGGAACAAAAACATGTCTTCTTCAGAAAGTAACTTTATGTAAAACTAATATTACTTCAGATGAACTTTATTCAGACGTTATCGTTTACTAAATATTAAAAACATAGATTTACTTTTACAACTAACATCTATTACAGTTCCTTTAAGAATCAGTCAACATTTATCTCTGCAGTTCTTACTTTAGTACCTACAAATGAAAGTATGAATAAAAGAACATTTACAACTTATAGATGTAAGTTAATTATGTAGAAGAATCAGGTTGAATAACTAATGAAACATGAGATCTCCAGCAGTAACAGAGAGTCAGTGAACTGACCTGAGAGTCTCCAGTCTGCAGTCTGGACTCTCCAGAAGATCTCTCAGCAGCTCCACTCCTGAATCCTTCAGAGCGTTGACTCAGGTCCAGATCTCTCAGATGGATGTTGGACTTCAGAGCTGAGATCAGAGCAGAACAGCTGATCTCTGACAAACTGCACACCTCAGTCTGAATAAAGAAAACATGATGTAACTTTAGAAAACAAAGTTCCTGTTTGAAATAACTCCAGGTTTAATAATCTGTTCAGAGTTAAACAGGGTTTTAAAGGTCTCCTATCATGCTTTTTAGGCATATATTATGGGTCTCAGATATACACAAATATATAAAAACATGTCTATGATGTGTTTTGCTCAAAATACCAAACAGATCATGCATTTTAGAAATCCCTCATATCCCTCTGTTCCAGCTGTTAGAGAAGAGCAGGTTCGGGTCCTTAGCTTGAAAAAAAAAAAGGAGGTGGAGCTAATGCCTGATCAGAATTCTACCAGCAGAAACTCAGCTAAATGCTGCCGTGATTAAACTCCATATCATGTTCCAAACCACATCAAGGATTCTCTCTGAAACAGTATGGAGCTCAAACTCTTTCTCTCTCTCAGGTTTACCACAAGGTGAGTTCCTTTTATTTCCTGCTTCTTCACACATGCTCTCCAGTACAGGTTAGCTCTGAGTGTTAGCATGCTAATGTAAACACAGACCATATTACTTCCAGAACACGTCTCATTGTTTCTGACAGCAACGTTTCTGATTGGCCCGTTGGTGTAAAGCCCGCCCACATTTTAGTAATGCGTCATGACGCAGCAAATCTGGATCAGCTCCGTTGTTCCCCCGTTTTTAGAGATGTGGGTACGGAGGAAAAGAGAGAGGGGTTTATTTCCTGACACTTTGTGAGTCTCCTGACACACCGGGGACACACCGGGGACACACCGGGGACACACCGGGGACACACCGGGGACACAGGGACACACCGGGGACACACCGGGGACACACCGGGGACACAGGGACACACCGGGGACACACCGGGGACACATGGGACACACCGGGGACACATAGGGGACACACCGGGGACACACGGGACACACCGGGGACACACCGGGGACACATGGTGATGTAGAAAGACATCAGAAAGTGCATTCTGCATGATAGGTCCCCTTTAATGTCAGAGATGATGCAGAAACAATCCACTGATAATCTGGAACTTTAACTTTGATCAGATGTTTATCAACTCCTTCATCTCCCTCACAGCTCATCAGTACTGACAGCATCTCCACTGACTCATGGAGCACAGAGTGAGTCTGTGGAAGCTCAAACTCTCTCCCTCACACATTCACCTTCTCTTGTTACTCTGATCAATATGCAGTCATTAGCAAAAGTGGAACAAATAATAATGTATTTGTTCAAATTCAGAAAATCATAAACAAACAGATCAATGAATGCAGTTCCAGTGAACTGACCTGAGAGCCTCCAGTCTGCAGTTTGGACTCTTTAGTCCAGAATCAGCAGCTCCACTCCTGAATCCTTCAGAGGTTACTCAGGTCCAGATCTCTCAGATGGAGGGTCAGACTTCAGAGCTGAGGCCACGACTTCACAGAGTCTCTGAGAGTCCACAGAGTCAGTCAGCAAGTCTATAATAACACATATATTACAACATGTGTTAAAAAGAGGAAACATATATACTCAAGCATTTGATGAAAAAAATTTGACATGTTCTGATTGAGATTTGCTGTTAGTCCATTTTATATAATATAATATATGATAATAGAGTGTAATGTGTTGTCAGTGTGATCTGATCACATGTCTGTGCTCCTGCTGTCACTGACTGTTACCAAAGAAACAGAAATTAAATAAATCACTTGACAATATGAGAGATGTACATATTTAAATGTTAATTAATTGATGTGAATGATGGATGTGTTTTGGCTTCTCTGAGCATCTGGAAATGTACTGCGCACACAAACACAGTTAACAAACCAATAAAGTTTCAATATTTTAAACTGATACCATCAGATGTTCTCACTATATGAGCATTAAGACATAACTCTGTTATTGGTGGGAATGATATATATCTGATTTTAAACTCTAACACATTGTGATCAAAACGTGTGTTAATGATAAAGAAACTACTAGAAAGTAATAATAACTGATAACTGTAAGTCCTGCTGTGTGGTGTGATCACATGCTGAGAACCTCTAAAGTCCTTCATGTGTTTGACATGTCGCCTCCATCACTCAATATGAAGAGAGAAACGCTTCAGTTTAACTATTATTATAAATAAATAGAAGAACAGTGTTGGTTTATTTTGCTCTCAGTATTTAAACAGCAGAAATGTTATAGTGTTTATTTGAATAATTAAACTCTGATCCACATTAGTTTATAAAGTTAATCACATCTGGACTTACTTGCCTTCCTGCAGTTCCTCACAGCTGGAAGCAGTCTCCGTCGTCCCTCCACTGATGTGTTGTACTTCCAGGTCCAACTCATCCAGAACCTCCTCTGACATCTGCAGCATGTAGGCCAGAGCAGAGCAGTGGATCACAGAGAGTTCTTCTCTGATCTGTTCTCTGACTTCAGGAACTCTGTGATCTCCTGATGTACTGAGTGGTCCTTCATCTCTGTCAGACAGTGGAAGATGTTGATGCTCCTGTCAGGAGAGATCACTGCTCATCTCCTTCAGGTTGCTGATGGCTCTCTGGATGGTTTCTGGTCTGTTGTCTGTGCGACCCAGCAGGCCTCCTAACAGTCTCTGGTTGGACTCCAGAGAGAGGCCGTGGAGAAAGCGGACAAACAGGTCCAGGTGGCCATTTTCACTTCTGAGGGATTTCTCCATGGCTCCCTTCAGGAAGACAGGGATGGGTAATCCTGATCTGTGTTGTTAGTCTCTCTGCAGGAAGTCCTTCAGTACCTCTGTGTCTCTGTTGGTGTAACAGTGCAACATGTAGACTGCAGCCAGAAACTCCTGAATGCTCAGATGAACAAAGCAGTAGACTGTTTTCTGAAGATCACTCTCTCTCTTTTGAAGATCTGTGTACAAACTCCTGAGTGCACCAAGGCCTCGGTGACACAAGACCACAGCGCTGCAGGTCTTCTTGGTAGAACATGATGTCTCCTTTCTCCAGATGTTCAAACGCCAGCCTCCCCAGCTTCAGAAGAACCTCCCTGTCAGCCTCCGTCAGCTGCTGTGGACTCGTCTCATGTCCCTCTTCATACTTCTGCTTCTTCCTCTTGGTCTGGACCAGCAGGAAGTGTGAGTACATGTCAGTGAGGGTCTGGGGCAGCTCTCCTCTCTGGTCTGTAGTCAACATGTGGTCCAGAACTGCAGCAGTGATCCAGCAGAAGACTGGGATCAGACACATGATGTGGAGGCTCCTGGAGCTCTTGATGTGAGAGATGATTCTGCTGGACAGGTCTTCATCACTCCATCTCCTCCTGAAGTACTCCTCCTTCTGGGCGTCAGTGAAGCCTCGTACTTCTGTTACCCTGTCCACACACTCAGGAGGGATCTGATTGGCCGCTGCAGGTCTGGAAGTTATCCAGACGAGAGCCGAGGGAAGCAGCTTCCCCCTGATGAGGTTTGTCAGCAGCACGTTGACTGAGGACTGCTGAGACATCAGACACAACCTCATTGTTTCTGAAGTCCAGAGAAAGTCTGCTTTCATCCAGGCCGTCAAAGATGAGCAGCACTTTGCAGACAGCCAGCTGCTCTGCTGTGACCTTCTGTAAGGTTGGATGGAAAACATGGAGCAGCCTGAGAAGACTGTACTGCTCACCTTTGATCAGGTTCAGCTCCCTGAAGGAGAGCGGGATCACCAGACTGACATCTTGGTTTCCCAAACCCTCGGCCCAGTCCAGAGTGAACTTCTGCACTGAGAAGGTTTTTCCAACTCCAGCGACTCCGTTGGTCAGGACCGCTCTGATGAGAGTCTGTTGGTCAGGTAAGGCTTTAAAGATGTCCTGGCACTTGATTGGAGTGTCATGGAGGGTCTCTTCTTGGAAGCTGTCTCCAGCTGCCTCACCTCATGTTGGGTATTAACCTCTTCACTCTGGCCTTGTGTGATGTAGAGCTCAGTGAAGATCCTGTTGAGGAGGGTTTCACTTTGATCAGTTCCTTCAGTCACACGTTCACATCTCCTCCTCAGACTGAGCCTATGTTCATCTAAAACCTCCTGCAGACCACTATCTGCTGGAAGAGAAGGAAACATGAGAGAATCAGAAAATGCTTGAGAATCTAACAATAAAACAACAAAAACAGACTGAGTTTAAATGTTTTATAAACATTACTGTCTATGTCTACAACAGTATACCTGTTCAAACAAATGAACCAGGAAGAGGAATAAGACGCTGCATGTGTTCGGCCTCTTACCTCGTACAGAGCTGGTCTGACTGGCTGTCTGCAGTCCAGCTCTGGTTCTGGATCTTTCTCCACACTGGGGACAGGAGGGGTCTCCTGATGGAGGTCTCTGCTCCCAGTATGAGGTGATGCACTGTCTGCAGAACCAGTGTCCACAGCTGGTAGAGACTGGATCCTTCAGGACGTCCTGACACAGAGCACAGCTGGACAGCTGCTCCTCCACAGGAACACCACTCTTCCTCTCCCTCTGTGGCCTTTATTTAACCAGGTGAAAAATCCCATTGAGGACAACGATCTCTTTTTCACGGGAGACCTGCGGAGAGAACACATCCTTTACAGCACTTTACTTCAGAGGGGCTGATTCTCACCAAAGGTACAACAAGGGGGCACATTCTAGTTTGATATTTAAAAAAAGGTCTATATAATATATACCCTGGTGATCAGGTATAGCTTACAATTCACATGATCATAAAACCAGAGAGCATCCTGTCTGGATTCATCACCCAGAGGAGCACATGTTCCTGTATCTACACACACATTATATATATATTATTATATATATATATATATATATATATATATATATATATATATATATACACTGTATTAACCTGCTACACTATAAACCCAACTTGCATAGAATCTGCTGTGAATTATATAAATAAACATATGGAAAGGATGCCTAAATAACAACAGAATGATACTGATGTGTAAAAAGCCTGAGTTAATGCTTTGTCAGGTCTGTCTCCAACACAACGAGCATAACACTTTTTTTCCTTTTTTTTTCTGAAGAGATGGGTTTGATTAAAGCTAGGCTAACATTAGCTGCTCCATCAACACTCAGAGTAACTTCATGAAGTGATAAGTACAGCAGTCACTATATTGTTAGCACCACAGACAGTCTCTGGTTTATACAGGAACATGAATAACCCTGATTTAATATGAGCTGCTGTCAGTGGCGGCGCCAGGTATGGCTGGGTAGGCTACAGTCATACCAAGAAATGGCTTAGCCCCACCTTAGCCCCACCATGAAAATGATGTTAAAGTAAGCTAAATAAAGTCCGTCATCTCGCGCGGAGTAAATTGCACAGACAGCAGTTAGTAAGATTGATTTCAGTAGCCACTTGTCTGGAAATACCGAAGACTAGAAACGGTTTTGAAAACTTTTGTCACGTAGTGATCGTCTTCTCAATAAAACATCTTTGATAATGTCTTCTGGCCAATCAGAATCACGATAACGGCGTGGTGTTGTTGCAGGAAGTCCCGACGGAGAATACTTTTGCGGTAGTACATCTGGCTACATCGATACAACATTACGTGAAATAAGACCCCACGGTTTGATGATTGATAGGTGTGTGGGCTGTCTTTCATTTTGACACACAGAACAATGGGGGCTATCCACCCTTATCCACAATGTAAAGTAATTCACACAGCCTCTTCCCTCTTCTCTCTGCTGCAGCAGGTTCAGCTTTCAGAACAAAGTAACACAAAACTAAAATGGCATTCATTTTTTTAAATGTGTAGTAATAGATTTATTTATTTTTCTTCTCAAGAGAGTACCAGAATGTGTATTTTATGTTAGTATTTCAAAAAATCTCCTGTGGGAGAATCCCCCCAGACCCCCGCAGGGGTTGGGTTTTCAGCATGTCAACTCTTTCACTTGTGGGGAAATTGCAGGATTGGCTCCAGGTCGCCCTTTTTATTTACTACAAGACAAATGTGCCTTTTTATTTCATACAGTTCAATTTGGATTGAGACAGGGAAATAATCTAAACCTCACGCGTGGCGTTTCACTGTCGGGGGGAGCGTGTATGTAATTACATTGCAAATACTGACTTGAGCCCCACCACTGTATGGGTTAGCCCTACCATAGATTCAACCCGGTATCACGGCAAGACGTGAACATGTGACGATCTACCATGCTGGGAGACGTGAATATGTCACGGTTTCGTCCCTTCAAACGTGACAGTTACACGGTATTGTTAACATGGCCCAACCAGTGGAGAAATACCCGGAAGTGCCTAGCAAATGGTCTACCGCGCCTATTGGTCAGTTTTTATTGTCAAAATTAGATGTTTTTAATTTATTTTTAATCGTCACACTCGATTTTGCCAATGTTCTTGTTGCCCTAGCTGGTCGACACCTCTTTTAGCAGAAACAAAGGCTACATTAATGTATTAAATCGATGTTAATCCATGTGTGTGGAGGTGAGGATGTGGAATTAACGGACGTGACGTTGTGCATTGCGTTGCCAGGCAACGCAATTTACAAACTCCTCAACTACAACCCTAATTATATTTAAAAACATTTTAGACGGCCTCACGAAATATTTTAATGTAAATTAAAATGTAAATGTAAAGGAATGTGTGTAATGTGGTGAATGACATTATTCACCCATGCATCTATGGGTTGGGGGTATTGTTCCGCACGGACATTTTAG
This sequence comes from Trematomus loennbergii, assembly GCA_012861695.1. Classification (NCBI taxonomy): domain Eukaryota; kingdom Metazoa; phylum Chordata; class Actinopteri; order Perciformes; family Nototheniidae; genus Trematomus; species Trematomus loennbergii. The sequence goes on from JAAOOA010001928.1 coordinate 72,452, forward strand.
TTAACCGGACTCCTGTTGATGTCAAATCCGAAAACATTTAAAAAAAAAATAATAATACTTTATTCCGAGGTTGCTTGCTTTTCTCTTTGGAGGTCATCACATAACGGCATTGTAATACACGGTTTGGCTGCATTAAATATTACATATCTGCCGTAGTTCTGTATGTATAGAGCCCTGATGAGAAGACTTCTGGACAAACAGGAAGCACTGCCGCCAAAACTGAAAACGTGACGTGGATCATAAATATATCAGCAACTAAACAACATCTTACATTTATTTTCACACAATACGTCTCCTTGCAGTATCAATACTAATTCGGCTGACTTTTATATTTGATCCAATTGGTAGATAGGCTGTATTTACACCATAACGGTGCACAGCTGATAGAAAGGCACATCTAGTGGTTAAAGCACGTTATTGAATTTTATTTTATTATTTTTCACAAAAATGAAACCATCAATAGCAGAAACAGAATTAACTGTCATTAGTAAACCACCCAAAAAAAAAGATCATAAATGGTTTTGTTTTATATATATTTTAAGGATAATATCAATGTAACACTGTCTATGACACTTACTGTATAACACTGATTTGAAAAACATACAGAAAAAACTAATTCACTGCCCTTAATAAAGTATTTATATACATTTCAGGTGTGCTGTTTTGTTTAGATCATTGACATCTGGAGCTCTTTTAATGTCCTTTTTGATTATTGTTACACCAGGTCTTGTCAAAACCTTTATTCCATATTCAATATCCATTACTAAACAAAACAGCAATTCTACTCCACTACAATTCAGAGGTTAACCTGGTATTTTTACTCCACTACATTTATTTTAGTTACTTTGCAGATTCTGATTAATGATGTGAAATATAAACAACCCTTAAATCAGGCTTTAGTTACACCTGAGTAAAATTCAGGGAAAGGTGATTGTCAAGTGCCAACAATCAGGAGAGATATTTGATAGTTGCTGCTTGAGAAGACTAAACATTTATCTGCAGATCCCTATAAAGTATATTCATTACTCGTTATTCTCTACTAATAGTTAATTAAAGACTGTATATAATGGCTATTTTGCATATCCCTTTCAAGATTTCAAGATTTTCTAAGGATCATTGACATATCATATACACAACTAATTCAATAACGTGCTTTAACCACTAGGCGGTGCACACAAGGTACACACAGCCATAATAACTTTGTATTATTAGTGTAGGACACTTGTGTATGTATAACATCTGAAGATGTGTAGTTTTATTCATGTTTTCACATAATTGTACAGGATATTGCTATATTATTTCACATGTTTTACTTATAATATCTGATTTGTAAAACATCACAGACAGAAAGGTATATCCGTCATTTAACAGTAAGCTATTGAAATTCTGAATCCATAGATGTGTCTCCCATCACCCAAATCCCCTGACTATTCTCTCAACTCAGTATTTACATTCTTATATTCAAAGAAAATCAGTAATATCTTTAAAAACGACAAGTCCTTTTATATCAGCTGTGCACCGTTATGGTGTATAACGTATTTTTTTTCGGATTTCACATCAACAGTAAGTCCGTTTAACTAAAATGTCCGTGCGGAACAATACCCCCAACCCATAGATCCGTGGGTGAATAATGTCAATCACCACATTACACACACCCCTTCACATTTACATTTTAATTTACATTAAAGTATTTCGTGAGGCCTTCTAAAATGTTTTAAAATATAATTAGGGTTGTAGTTGAAGAGTTTGTAAATTGCGTTGCCTGGCAACGCAATCACACAACGTCACGTCCGTTAATTCCACATCCTCACCTCCACACACATGGATTAACATCGATTTAATACATTAATGTAGCCTTTGTTTCTGCTAAAAGAGGTGTCGACCAGCTAGGGCAACAAGAAAATCGGCGAAATCAAGTGTGATGATTAAAAAATAAATTAAAAACATCATTTTGACAATAAAAACCGACCAATAGGCGCGGTAGACCATTTGCTGGCACTTCCGGGTATTTCTCCACTGGTTGGGCCATGTTAACAATACCGTGTAACTGTCACGTTTGAAGGGACGAAACCGTGACATATTCACGTCTCCCAGCATGGTAGATCGTCACATGTTCACGTCTTGCCGTGATACGGGTTGCATAGATTACCCAACAAAAATACCCTGGAGCCGCCACTGGCTGCTGTAGAGCTCTGTTCTCCTCTCTGATTCCCCTCAGACCGTCAGAGACCCCAGGAGCTCAATCTCAACTCTGACAGGTTTTTGTAACAGAGCGTCACTAACTTTACACTCAAGTTGAAATGTTTCACGCTGCACGAATACGCAGGTGACATGAATTTAACATCTTCACTTCCTTCGTGTCCAGGCACGGATCTGGGTCTTTGCATTGACTCTACATGTAATCACACAAAGCTCTGTTATATCTGCTAATGCTAAACACAACCAGCTCACCAGGTTATCACTATTATTAATAAACATCTTTAAAATACATATCATAGATATGCCCAAGTAGTTAAATAATGTTTTGGACAATATATATCGTTTTTAAATCAGTATTTATCAATATTGTTGCTATTTAAAACCATTTTATACACAGATACAATGATAATGTAATTGCATATTGAAATATCCTTAGATAATGTTAGCTTGCTCTGCTGCGTTTACCCTTTACCAACTGCTCACATGATTTCATTAAAGAACAGTTTAATATATTAGATTACATCAAACTGGATCCTCTTCAGGTCAGTTTACAGGAGAGACTCTTACTTTGTGTTTGAAGGTCCAGGTTCATTACTGAAGTTTAGAGTCCAGTCTTTAGACCAGTCACTCTTCAGAGACCACATGGAGACCGTAGACCCTGCTCTCTGTCTGTGGAAACAACACATGTTTAAACATCATTAGTTCATTTAAAGAGCAGCTTTTGATCTATGACTGTTCACCTTATGAAAGATCTTTAGAGTTGTTGAGTCGTGATTGTGGGTTTCTGTTGTTCAAATTCATTCGAGTGTGAAACGTTTTACATATTTGCATTTTATTTATTTAATTTAACACAAAGTCCACAAGTAGAGTGTGAGGATGATTTCACTGGTAGATTATTATCTATCTGATGATGACAAGAAGCAAGAGATCAATTACACTTTGTTAATGTTCTCTACTGGGTTTCATTCAACAGTTAGATGATCAGATACCAACAAACTGGATCCTCTTCAGGTCAGGTTACAGTGGAGACTCTTATTTGTGTCTGAAGGTCCAGGTTCATTACTGAAGCATGGAGGAATCCATAGACCGGTCACTCTTCAGAGACAGACACTGGAGACTGAAGACTTGTCCTCTTCCTCTTCTTTTAAATCATCATCTTCTCCAGTCTGAGAGATAACCCAGTAACACACACACACACACACACACACACACACACACACACACACACACACACACACACACACACACACACACACACACACACACACACACACACACACACACACACACACACACACACACACACACACACACACACACACACACACACACACACACACACACACACACACACCACACACACACACACACACACACACACACACACACACACACACACACACACACACACCACAACACACACACACACACACACACACACACACACACACACCATGATGAAGTATGATGTGAAGACCTCCCGAACTCTGATGGCCCTCTTGCGGAGTTGTTGGCTGCAATTCTTCCTAGACCTGGCAGTGGCTCCACATCAGCTAATGAGAAGGCCTCTGTGTGTTTGCCTGGGTTGTCCTGCGCAAGAAGTTATGGAGAATACAGGTAGCCTTCACAAACTTCTCTGCAACTTCTGGCTGACCTCAATTACACGCCTGTACATCCTCCACTGGGATGAGAGAATCCCAAAGGCATTCTCTACAACAAGCCGAGCTCGAGACAGACGGTAATTAAATTCTGCGCTCTCTGGAAGGTTGCGCCCAGGGAATGGCCTCATGAGGTTTTCCTGAGAGGAAGGCTCATCTGCAACAAATACATGTGGCAGGGGTCCCAGGTGGTCACCTCCTGAGAGTGGCAGGTCAGCAGGCAGTTGGAGGGAGCCAGATTTCAGGGCTTGACCAAAAGCAGAGTTGGCCAGAATGCCACCAACTCCTCCAGAAGGCAGTCCCAGATAGCAGTGGCCACATCAGGGATGATGGTAGAGACTGTTGAGACACCACACGGAAGCTGTGGCAATTGTCCTGAATGAATCTCCGTAGCGAGGTACCTGCAGCACAAAAGAAAAGAAACATATATAAAATAAATCAAACAAAGTTGTATGAAGACATAACCTGAAAAAGTGGTGTAAAGTAACTAAGTAGGCTACATTAAATGGTATGTATTTAATACCTTTATTTACTTTCCAGATTTGAAATAATGTGAAATATAATCAAGTGTTAAATCAGACTTTAGTTCCACCTGGAGTAAAATCACAAGCTACCCTGCAGTATACAAAGTCATTCAAACTTCATGATGGGAGTTATTTAAGCATCCCTTTTAAACGTTTTTATAATTAAATAATAACAACAAACAGTTCATTTTGATCCATAGTGCTGTGGCATTGATTCACATGACGTGCAAGATTCATTAAATTGTTGATTCATATTAACACGCTAAAAAAAACAAAAACAAAGCATTTACCGGAGACATATTGACAGCTGAGAGGGAACGCCTGTAGTTTGTGTCCATCCGGGAAATCCTGACACCAACCCGAGCCAGAAGATCATCAAACTGGACACAGGTCATCCTAAAATACCGCTGGAAACGGCAGTCAAACAATCAAACAATGATATTCACCAAACTGTGTGCGACGCTTGATTACATTGTGAACCCAGACAGAGCGCGTTTGTTGCTACGTTTGAGGACTTCCACAGAAGGTACAAAGCAGCAATAGTTGTTATATCCTCCATAGTCAACGACAGAAATAATCAAAACGATCTTGCATGGAAGTGTAAACAACCTCAACTGTCGTCAACGGCGCGGCGCGTCAACGGTATGTCTGTTTGAATGACGCGATAAAACAAACTGCAAGCCCGGTGAAACTTGAGCGATTGGACGGTCCAGTCTGTGCCACAGTGACTCCGGACCGCACAGTTAATATTAACGAACGCACCCGTAGGTAATGTAGCTGCTGAAGCTAGGACCCTCATCCGGAGCAGCAGAGCCTTATTATACATCGATGAGCAGAGCCGACAGGCAGGAAGACTCGAGCACACAGCTCTCGCTTCATTATAATATAAAAAAAGAACACCATGCGTGTCATGATGGCACATAACAGCTCTCGCGGCGCCGCAGATTACTCCGGGTCCCAG
>JAAOOA010001929.1:2500-5000 GCA_012861695.1 Trematomus loennbergii
GCGTTTGTTAGCAACCAGGAAATAACACCAGTAATGACAAACAGATGAGACGTGGGGTCTGGGTGCTGTTTTGGGGGGACGTAGCGGGGCTCGCTGCTGGAGCGGATAGTGTGAGCTGGGTTACTGGTGTCGTCCAAGGGGACGGGTAATAACCAGAAAAGCATGTCATGGGACCTTTAAATGAAATAGTACCAATTAATAATTCATCCCCACTCATTTTTTCTATACAAACAAACACTGAGCTCCCCCCCCCCCTCCCCCCCCTCCCACATGCCTCCCTTCCCAAACTGACACAAACACACACACTCACGATAATGTGTGTTTCTCTCAGTATAAGATCCTGAACGTGCCGCTGTCCTCCCACCTGGCGGCGAATCACTTCAACCAGCAGCAGGCGGAGCAGGAGGAGAGGATGAGGATGAAGAAGCTGACGCTGGATATCAACGAGAGGCAGGAGCAGGAGGACTACCAGGGTACGCACACGCATTCTGAGACACTCAGAAACATCATGTATATATCTCTCATCAATATGTCAGCACTTTCCTCCGCTTCTTTCTTTGATAACTTCACATCCAAATGTCTGCTGACTAGAATCTTTCACCCAGTAGAAATAAATAATAAAAACAGCCAACATTTTGAAAGTGTACGGTTTTAAAAAATGTCTTAAACGTGGAGAAAAATGGATTTCTTCTGAATGAAGCATGCTCAAAGAGTAGCTATTATTATAAACATCATTAAAGACCAAATGAAATGCATTGTTACCTTTAATTAAACTAAAGTATTTAAAACTGTTTCCTGCAGCATTAATACATTTCATTTGACTTTAACTTGTTGTGTTTGTATTAATAACTTTATTCAGTTTTATTTTATCCTTTTATTGTCTTACTTATTTTTATATAAATGTTTATATTTTGTAGCGCTGTCAAGTTAACGCGTTATTAACGCCAATTATTTTAACGTGCGATTAACGCATGTGTATTTGCCCTCGGCCCGCCCCGTAGTTTCAGAGCCCAAAGGCTTGACGTTGTTGTTGTTGTTGTTGTTAGTTGGATGGTGGGAGATTCTAGGAGAGATATGGATACAAAAAAGGTGTTTTAAACAGCAAGCCACGCTCACAGCTGATGCTCAGCCCCGCTCCGGCCACTCGCTTGCGCAGACCACGCTTCAAAGTTTGCCGGGGAGACGCCTGGACAACAACAGCGATAGCTAAATGGGCTACAGCTTAACATTGTGGAGGACGAGGGGCTGCGTGAGATAATTCGGATCGCATCCAACGTGTCCTGCACATCACAGCGCATTATTTTGACCCAGTGGGAACTTCAGGCGCCGTTTACACGAGGAGAAAACTGCTTGTATCTGCATAGTTTCGCGTGCGTATAGCCCTATTATTTACACAGGCCGATAGAAACGGACCCCACAAACGATAACGGGTCCCAAGGTGGATAGATTTGCAAACGAAACGCTCTGGGGGTCAACCGAGTCCGTGTAATCACCTCGATACGAATATTTCCTGAAAAAATAACGATAGCCCCGCCTCTCCCCACCTCTCCTGCTCACTGCTGTAGCATAGCTGTGTTAATTAAACGCACAAGGGGTTCTTGAATGAAATAATATTATAAAAGGCAAACCAGAATTGTTAACGCCCAATATACTCCTTAAACAAAATAAACAGAGTCAGATTTCATGCATTGATCCATTATATTGACAAAGGAGGATCTCACCCGGTGTTTGTAGAGAATATCTCTCTCTTTCTGAGCCGTCCTCTCCACAGAGACGTGCTTCTTGGTCGGTCGATGCAATATCCACAGATTCGGTTTCTTTCAGTTAACTTCCCCGTTGCATTTATCCATATGCTGAGGAAATGACTATATCCCGCTGAATACCAGCAATCGCTACACACACTTCCTCCTGTCAGTAGCTACTGCTAGTGCTACTGCTACTGACCATGCTACAGATATTAGTGCAAAATCTACAGCTCCTCTACCACAACCATCAGCAACAAGTGGACATGGAGAATTACATGAACTACATGTTGCTAAATACACCGCGGGGCTTAAACAGAAGGGTAGCCATGGCAACATTGCGGTGGGGCTGCTCTTCTTCGCGGTTTTGGTGTATTTTGGCGGAAGTTACAGCGCCACTTACAGTCCCGGCATATGTACTACAGCGTTTCCAGCGGCCTCGTTTGAACAGACACGTTAAATGAAACGAATGCATGTGAACGGAAGACTTTTTTGAATACGCATACTGTGCATAAACGCAAACGGTCCCGTGTGAAGGAGGGCCTAAGTCTCATGCTTTGACTGCTATGAAGACAGAGGCCTCTGTAAACAGGCTCGTCTGTAAACAAACATTTGCATAAAGAATATTTCATATGTTGATAAGAGAATTAAAGATATTCCTCTAAGGTGCATTTAGAACAGATACAAAATGTGCGATTAACTATTTTAATCACTGACGGCTCTAATTTGATCACATTTGTTATTGCACATCTTTACCT
>JAAOOA010001929.1:10000-35000 GCA_012861695.1 Trematomus loennbergii
ACGGAGATTATAATAAGGTAAAGGGGAATATGTAAGGGATAATGTGCAGCGACGCGGTCATTATGGGGAAAAGAACACCCGACAGGCGGATCAGGAGCCCGACGCGTAGTTTCAGCCAAACTGTATACAGTTAAATCGACCGGACTTCTTCTGCAGATGTGCGCGTCTTTAACAAGCGGTCTGTCTGTTCTGGATTAACAACGTGTCACGTGTTCTGAATTGACCAATCAGAATCGAGTATTCAACTAAACCATGTAATAAATGCTGTTAACCACCCAAATACCAACAAATATACATGCATGCACTGTGTATTACCTTTATTTAACGTCATATTTAAGAATTAGGACCAAAATACTTTATTATCTGGTGGGATATGGGTTTTGGGACAGTTGCCTCATTATAATGATATAAACTAATACAAAATAAGGAAAGATATTATATTTACATAAGAAGTTATAGTAAAAATGTTTAAGTAGAATTTAAAGTTTAAATAATATCATTTCCTTTTATGTGTGATCAGATGTCATTACTCATAAAGAAAGCCAGATCCTATGTTAATACAAGGTTTGAAATCAGGTGTTTTTTATGTGTCAATTCAACTTAACTTGCATAATATCAGCACACTGAAACTAAATATACAAATGTGTAAAACTAGATTTTTAAACGCTGAAGGACAGGCCTGAAATACATGTAGAAACATCTGTAAAGCTACAGTAAATGTCTGTCATCTTTATACACACACACACACACACACACACACACACACACACACACACACACACTCTCTCCAGGAAAGAGAGGCTCTGTGTTGAAGTCTTATGTAAGCGCCGGCCGCTCAGACAGTTTGCTTCTGTTTTCCTCGAGGTCAACACACAAGTGGACCAATGTACGTTTGGAAAAGGTTAGAAAAACTCAACTTTATAAAAACTTCTGGCCTTTTTTCTTTAAACGAAAGAACCGCTGCTTGTTTAGGTTTAAGCTCATATCTTAATATGTCTTGTTTTATAAGTGTACTGTTAACAAATATGTACTTTAATATATCATTGAACAGATAAAAGCATGAAATCTACACATTTGGGAGAAGGAAAACCCATTTTTGCCATTTTTGCATGAGAAAAATGTCTTAAACATTCATTTAATTTCACTGATTGATTATAAATGTGTCCACTAATTGTTGCAGCTCTAAAATGTATTAAAGATTAATCCCAACACATTGTTAACACAGTTTTCCTACATGTTGTGAGTACAAACACACGTTAACTCGCTCTAAGTAAGCTGGTCTTCATATGTAAAATCCGTGTACTGCCCCTTTACATTTCTCGCCTCGTCACCTTTAAAACATCCCGTTAGTTTCCTCTCAGGTAAAACATTTACCTACGTTATCAATCATTAAACAACAGCAGGTCCTTCCTTATTAGATTACAGAGTTAATTCAAGAAAAATACAAGAAAACAAGTTACTATAATTCTGTTTAATGAGTGACATCAATCCAACATTAGATATATTAAGAAGATTATATACAGGTTATAATAAGAACATTTGAAAAGTCAAAAAGGCTGATCTTCCCATTTACCACATGCATACTTTTTTAAATCCCATTTAAAGTCCAAATAATTCCTTATAAAGTAGGCTGTTTATACACATTGTACTCATATATATATACACTATATGTATGCACCATTAGATACTTCAAATATACTGTAGCTGAACTACAGAGAACCGGAGTCCGTAAACAAATTCACAGAAAAATATTCACGTGAAAAACTAAACATACTCAATATTGCTGTAGGTGAGCTACAGAGGCCGGAGTCTGGTTCACACACACACACACACACACACACACACACACACACACACACACACACACACACACACACACACACACACACACACACACACACACACACACACACACATTTGACAGATTTGATATAAAAGTGAGGCAGAGGGGACAGACACACACAGCGGGGACAGATTGCTCTCCGTCCATCACACACACACACACGAACACACACTGTATCCGTCACACACACACTCTGTCTCTGTCCAACACACACAGTTAAATAACACACTTGCCAAAAGATATCGACATCAGCTCAAGAGGAGTAGAAAACACCAAAGTAATCCACGATGTATTTCTAGACTCTGCGGTTTTTAGTGCTTCTGTTTTCTTACAATCCCATGTGCGCCGCCCATCCCTAAAGAGCGGATTTTAAGCGTTCCCCTCAGTAAGAAAGTAAAAAGTCCTTCCCACAAAACCCATTCCACAGTCTGGGTCTGGTGTGGGAGTGGAGTAAAAATATCTCTCTGAAAATCTCTTATCCCCGTCTGCAGCATTGTTATTCCAGTTGGTTTCCAGAACAATTGGGACATTCTTGTTTCTGGAATTGGATAAAACCGTCTTGCTTTTTACAACATAGTTTGTTCATTTCAGAAGTAATACAATCGCACCGAAGAAAAAGTGCCTTCAACTTTGTTTTTACCCCAAAGTGCTGACAGAAAAACAGCCACCGTCGACTGAAGAGTTGGTCGAGAAACCATTAAACACAAAATAAATGCCCTTGTTTCTGCACTCTAAGATTTCAGAGCCGCAAAAAGGAACGTGACACTGTAAAACAAAATATATCACTTAAAGTTATATATTTTTAAGATTTAAAGTACAATTTGCAACACAAATACTCTCTAATTTAACCTTTAATTGTCTTCTTTAAATAACTAAATTACTCTTGTGCATAATTAGCTGCTCATTTACTTTAAATAACGGTTAAAAGTGTCTACTAAAAAAGACACATATTTCACCAGAGCCGGACGCAAAATATCTCTTTTTCAATCCATGTGTACCGACTTTATATATTGCCATACATTACCCCAGACATATGCTATTCTGGAGGATAACATGCCCAATGTGTGCAGTGTGGAAGATAGTATGTGGACATCTAAAAGTTAAAAGCACATTTATTTAACTAACGCTGGGATCCTGAGTCCTGATCTGAGTCCTGGACTTCGAGTCGTGGCTGAACCTGTCTCTGCGGTCCTGCCTGACTCTCATCATACTACTTCCCTGATGGCTCCCACAGGATTGTTGACATCCTCGTGGATTCATCTTCTTATTATAGACACATGCATTTCCAAACATTTGGTCTACCTATGTTGTAAATGTATTATCTCTTCGATTTACACACGGCATCTACTGCACGTCTGTCCGTCCTGGGAGAGGGATCCCTCCTCTGTTGCTCTCCCTGAGGTTTCTCCCATGTTCCCCTTTAAACTAAGGGGTTTCTCTCTGGAAGTGTTTCCTTGTACGATGTGAGGGTCTAAGGACAGAGGGTCTAAGGACAGAGGGTCTAAGGACAGAGGGTCTAAGGACAGAGGGTCTAAGGACAGAGGGTCTAAGAACAGAGGGTCTAAGGACAGAGGGTCTAAGGACAGAGGGTCTAAGGACAGAGGGTGTCGTATTGTCACTGATATTCTGTACAAACTGTGAAGTCCACTGAGACAAATATAACATTTGTGATATTGGGCTATATAAATAAACATTGATTGATTGATTGATTGATTGATTGATGATGATTGATTGATGGAATAAAAACTAGATTCTGAGTCCCTGCTACAGGATAAGGCTTCAAAATTACCGCAAATGAACATATTTGGTTTCTTTTTGGGAGCCCTATAGAAGGTTTGTGTCAAGGTAATTTGGCCATTTCCCATTTAGTTACCCAGTCTTACTTTTGGCATTAAAACAACATTAAAAAAAAAATCCCAATAAAAGTCTTTATAACCTTTATAAAATGGGCCTCGTTTGCAAAAGATGGTCCGATTGTAGTTTATCTCGACTCAATCCCAAATACACCACCAGAAACATTCCCAAAAGTACCAAAAGTGGATAAGTCCGCCACCGATAAATACACTACTTCCTCCTGTTTAGTAACGTTTGATACACATAAGAAAATAGGACCCAGTTTAAAAAGGTCCAGATATTCACAAGCATCCTCGTTTGTGGCAAACCAAAGGTTCTTCAAAGAGGATGCTCTTCATTACAGCAACAGCTTGCTCCAAAATATCTTTCTGCAGAGGTATACAATGTCTTGGTTCAGATATAATATAAAGTAGTTTATCTTTGTCGAACGTGACACACTTGATTGTCAGTTTGTTTTATGGCCAGGAAGTGAGAACTGGCTGTGCAGGTTCTATCGTATGATCTCGAAAAAGTCTCTCCTCTACCACGCCTCAAACTCAGACAAACATGGGGGAAACTTCTAGCATTCCTCAAGCAGAAAGTCAGGCTCGACAGGTACAGAAAGTTTATCAAGACTCCTTCCACAACCCAAGTTTCCTCAAGGCTTCTCTGCGCGATTCGTCCGTCGCTCCTCGTCCAGAAAACTGCACGGTGATGCCTTGGGGACGAAAGGTGGATCTTCGCCTGTGATCAGGAGATAATGCTCGAGGTGCTGGTAACGGTGTAGAAACGCCGCCATGATAGGAGTGACGAGGAGGTCTTGGTGCCGGAGCGGGAGATGGAGCTTTGAAACTCTTCGAAGCACTGTCCGTCGGGCGATTCAACCCGTAGGAAGGGTTGAAAGTTCGGCTTTTCCCTCCGTAGCTGTTCAGCGCAGTGGGTAGCGGTTCTTGTTTGGCGGGTAAGCTTTGACTCTTGTCGATGTGGGAGCTGAGGATATCTGGAAGGTCGCTCCTGGCTACGTGAGAAGGGGTCATGACTTTGGTCTTTCCTCCGTAGGTGTTGAACTCGGTGGGGTTAGCCAGCGCAGGGGGCAGGACTTTGGGATCAGGGCTACTTGGTGAAGGTAACGACTCTCTTCTGAAGGAATGAGAAGGGTTCACCGTGATAGATTTCCCCCCATAGTTGTTCGGTTCGAGCGAAGTGACTTCAGGCGGAGGGGGAAAGATGGAGATGTCCTGGTTTCTAGTAGAGGAGGGGAGGATGGTAGCTACTTCGTGTCATGGCTGGAGGTGAAGGGCTCGATTGGCGGCTTCTTTCGTCAAACCTCTTGAGGGATTCGGACCGCTCAATCTCTGGTTTCTTGCGATCTGGCTCTGACTGGTGTCCTAACTCCTGGCAATTTGATGGTGGTTTCTCTTGGTGTTGGGGGAGCGCTGACCTCCACGACTTGGTTTCTGCACCTGCGAGAGGACCTAAAGAGGCGTCAGGGACCGGGAGGAGCGACGTACCTCCAGACATCGCTCGATTCCTGTTTAGACCCAGTTTAGACAGGGCCTCCATCCTTGATTTGTCCGGTGAGGGGTCCTTGAAGGAAATACTGCGAGTGGGAGTGTTTCGAGACTCCACGGTCAGGGGAGAGTCGTCTTGCAGCAAAGGGTGAGCCGTACCTGTAAGGTTTGCTAACATCTGCGCCTTTCTCTCGTGGATGTGGACATTTGCCATCGACTGGTTCTGAGTGTCCTTATGGCCGTGGATCACACTGATGTTGGCCGGAAAACGGTTCGGTTTAGCATAAGTTGGAGGGCCATGTTTAGGAAGATCGCTACTCGGACTCGATTGCTTGTCCGACTCGATGCTCGGGCGGCGGAGGAACGAGGAGGGATGCAAGTTAGAGGAAGTTCCTGCCTGGTTATCTGCTATCTGCTGGGCAATAAGAACTGGGGTGGGGATGCAGCCTGGAGGGTGGTAGGAGAAGTGGCCGTCTGTAGCTCCATAGCTGCCACTTGGTAAAGGAGGGTTGTACTCGGAGGGTAAGCTGTCCGTCGCATCTCGCTTCGGCTTTATCTCGAAGTGGCTTCCAGGGGTCTGCATCATGTTCATAAAGTCTGTGAGGAACAAATGGCAAAGTGAAAAAGTTGGAAAGACTACAAGCTTTAAGGACTGTACTGTTGAGGACATTAGGGATGTTTTCATTGTTGTATATCTATGTGCACTTTGAAGTATCGCATTAGAAAGGCTGTATGGACACTTGCCATATTCAATAGAAGTTTCTCAATTGAACAAAAGTGTTATTGCTCTGGTGAAGTGGTACGTTGATGGAAATGATATGGATGCCCCTTTGTGGAATAAGTTCAGATGATTCAAACATTAAACTCACGTGATTTCCCGAATACACATTTGTATTGTTTTGTCTCTAGACAGCATTAAACATGGATAATTCTGGCTGATATGATCGGACAATTTAAACAAATTCCGTAAGACCTATTTCCAAATGTCCCTCATTGATCGTTTAAGGCCACTTGTTTGAAACCTCTACTTTCCCTACTTTGTTTACTGGTGGATGATAGCAATGTATACAAATCATAGCCGATACCATCTAACGTTGGTTCACAACACAGCCTAGTTTATACTTGCCAAACCAATTCAGCCATTTCAGATGCTGGCTTAAAAAACTCGTGGACAGTTACAATTGAAGACATACCATGCTGTCAATTCATCAGTTACCTTTAGACTCGGTACATTAAAATGACTACAGGTGAAACGTTTGGATTCCTACATCTACGTATTTACAGATTCTGGATAAGACCCAGAAACAAGAACAACTGTACCCTACCTGGACTTGTGGGATTGTAGATTGGCTCTTTGTTCTGGAGTAGGTCCGGTTCTGGGCTGACCAGGTAAATAATGTCCTGGTCTTTGGCGACAGGATGCCTCGACATGCGCGAGGAAACACAGGACTCGAGGTCTGGTGGATGCTGTTCGCTGGGGGCTTCATCCGGTCGTTCTCCTCCAGACTTTCATCCAACGAGTCGATGGTTTTCTCAAAGAACTGGATGCACTCCTGCTCCTCCTGGCTCAGAAACTTCAGGGTATCGTCGTCCTGTCAAGGCGAAGGGATCAGAGGACGTTAATTGACATACAATACAATACAATCCAATACAGCACTTTAAAACCTCCAGACCAAAGTGCTGCACAGTAAACTTTGTACTTTTCAATATTGCTGGACCAAGTTTTTCACTTTGACTAATTTGACTGATCGCGCAAATCCCTTTTCATTCAGTTGATCTTAAATTACTGAATATAATGTATCATCTTTTCCTTCAATATGGTCGGACCTGGGTCAGATTATGTCCTTACTGCAATTGAATTGGGCGTAGGGTCGATACAAGTATTATTTAGCTGTGGATTTGTTTTCTAATACAGTATCTTGACAACAAATGACCACTTTAACCGCCATGTATGAAAGACTTGTTTTGGCCCTTTGTTTTTTTGATGTATTTGGGATACTGTTTTTTCTTTGTCGTTGTGGTACAGCTTTAACTTCAGTCCTTCTACTTATTCGCAGGCTCATTGTTACAGAGGATTAACGATCGCCTACAGCCATGTGGCAGAGCTTAAATAGGTTGACTTGATCTTTATCCCGACTGAAAGAGACTTTAAAAGGAGGGCACTGAAACCAAAAGTCACCAGGTTGTCACTGGATAGCTCATTGTGTGACTCCTCAGTGGGTTTCCTGTAAGGAGCTGGACAGGTAGCCGCTGAGATGGGGAGAAGAGAGGGACGTTTGAGCTACATTTAGGGTCGGAAAAGAAGTTAGGAGGGTTGGGATGTGGGAACAAACAGACCTGTGTTCAGTCTGTACACATTGACTCCTGGAGGAGGAAGTCAGAGTGGATGGGTTACAAAAAAACAGGGTTCAACGATGAAGAGAGAAATGTAAACAGTAAGGATATATGAACATTAGAATCAGAATACTTTATTTATCCCGTGGGAAATTGGGTTTGGCAATAGTTGCTCCACATTAGATTTAAATAATGAAAAATAAGTAAAATAATGAGTTTAAGAAAAATGTCCAATAAAATACAAATATTTTTAGAAACACAAGAAGTTAAAGTCCAATGTCCAATATAAGATCAAGTAAAATAAATACAAATATAAAAAGGGAATAAGTGTAACTCTAGTCTGCTTGAGTAACCGTTCCCACACAAACAGTCTGATAATGAGGTGTTATGGATCTCGTGTTGAACTGTAATTACACAGCGACCACAACATGAGGAAGCTGCTCATTTGGGGCTATTTCAAGGTTATGTCCTTCAGCGTGCGGTTGACATGCGAACAGGGTTTGCTGCTGACATCAGAGTCTTGTTTTTACTTTACACCGACGGAGACAAAAGCACCTGCAGCAACACCCAACTGAAACCAACGTGAGATAAAACACAGATCAGTCAATGCAGTCTATTGTGGAGACGCAGCGACCGGAGATGAACAACTGCAGCTCGACCGGTTCCATTTGTGTTGTCAGTGATAATGAATGTCATCCCCAAGGCATGTCGAGGGATTAAGTTGTTGAGCAGGTGTAATTTCACAGCGACGGTGAAGACTGGGTGCTTTGTGTAAACACAGAGAGGTACAGCTCGGATAATCAGCTGTTCATCTGATACGCTGAGTGTTTGCTGTGTGTAAGGAGACAATAGAACAAGACGACTCTATGCTTCAGTTTACAGAGCGTCCAGGTGTACGTACACACACCTGTGATAACCAATAAGTCAGCTGTATCTGTTGCAATTGGTAGATATCGACCAACTTATTGGAATAGTTTGTGGAGATATGTATAGGAGGCTATGTTTTACTGTCCGTTGGGTTGTTTGTGCATTATCACCAAGGTTTCCAAATGAATACCTGCCCTCATGAAACTTGGCAAAATGGTGTCGAATTATCTAAAGAAAGGAACCATAACATTTTGAAGGGGCATATTTGTTCACTTATTGCCCTGGAGGTCTGAACTGCCCATTAACATGTCTAGTTTGTATGTCCTCTTTGCACATCAAATAATAAGTATATTCAATTGTTGTGGGGTCTTTGATATAAAGGTTTTTAAAGAAAGCATAATGAATTGGATTTTCTGTCTGGAGCCCTGGAATATGCACATGGCTATTAACACGAAGAAAACAGTTGAATAATATTGCTGTTCCTTAAGGTCCCTTTAACGTTTGAATAAAAAATCCATTTATCCGGTAAGATGACGTAAAGTACCAAAAAATCTAAAATCTTGTGAAGTATTTTTCTATTTTCTATCTTTATAAATACGTACGCGTGTCCTGGAGTTTCGCCCGGCGTCCCCGTTGACTCCGTAGTGGAGCTGAGGGCTGGCCTGCAGACGGAGGTCCATGATTCGGGGGTCAGAGGTTGCACATCTGGACTCGCTCTGAAGAATCATCAAATCTCTTTTCAACGAGAGTCTGGAGACACAGAGAGAGAAGAGACGTCAAAAAACTGACCGCAGAAGAAGAAGAATTTAGATCCTTAACTGTTGTGTCTCTGCTTTAAAGAGTCTCTCCTGCTGATGTTCAGGTCAATCAGTATGTAGTGTCTCTACTTTAAAGAGTCCTCTCCTGCTGATGTTCAGGTTCATATCAGTATGTAGTGTCTCTACTTTAAAGAGTCCTCTCCTGCTGATGTTCATATCAGTATGTAGTGTCTCTACTTTAAAGAGTCCTCTCCTGCTGATGTTCATATCAGTATGTAGTGTCTCTACTTTAAAGAGTCCTCTCCTGCTGATGTTCAGGTGTATATCAGTATGTAGTGTCTCTACTTTAAAGAGTCCTCTCCTGCTGATGTTCAGGTGTATATCAGTATGTAGTGTCTCTACTTTAAAGAGTCCTCTCCTGCTGATGTTCAGGTGTATATCAGTATGTAGTGTCTCTACTTTAAAAAGAGTCCTCTCCTGCTGATGTTCAGGTGTATATCAGTATCTAGTGTCTCTACTTTAAAGAGTCCTCTCCTGCTGATGTTCAGGTGTATATCAGTATGTAGTGTCTCTACTTTAAAGAGTCCTCTCCTGCTGATGTCCAGGTGTATATCAGTATGTAGTGTCTCTACTTTAAAGAGTCCTCTCCTGCTGATGTTCAGTGTATATCAGTATGTAGTGTCTCTACTTTAAAGAGTCCTCTCCTGCTGATGTGCAGGTGTATATCAGTATGTAGTGTCTCTACTTTAAAGAGTCCTCTCCTGCTGATGTTCAGGTGTATATCAGTATGTAGTGTCTCTACTTTAAAGAGTCCTCTCCAGCTGATGTTCAGGTGTATATCAGTATGTAGTGTCTCTACTTTAAAGAGTCCTCTCCTGCTGATGTCCAGGTGTATATCAGTAGTGTCTCTACTGGGACATGTCTCCATGCTTTAATGTTCAAAAAGCTCTTTATTTTTCTCATACTGTCTACGAAGCTTCGTAACACGTAATGATTTTTAGGATTATTGGAAAATTAGAAAACAGTGAAGATAGTTTCAGTTTTCACGGTTTCTGGCTTTGATAAATGCTGTTGAAATACAAGAACCAAATGTACCAAATAATACAAAGTTAAAACATTCATTACGGTGAATTACCCCTCTGAGTTTTACTATATTGAAGAAGTTGTAAGTATTAATATTTAAGTCATCGTTGACACTTAGTGAGTTGATCCTATTCGAAATTTCTTATAAGGATAATGCATCATTTCTTATAAAATAACCTATGGACTTTTCTTAAAGAGGACATATAATATTTTTCCCCCTCTTTTCACCCTCTGTCTGAAACCAGAGCCCAGTCTGCTCTGATTGGTTAGCTGGCCGGCTCTGTTGTGATTGGTCAACCGGCTTAGAGATGTCCCGCCCCTTAGCCTATCATGTACAATGTGTTGGAGCGGAAATATTCAGGCTCAAATGCCTGAGCATGAGTAAGCTTTGGGGCCAGGTGAGCTCCACCTGACCGACCAGTTCTCCTGGAACCGGAAGCTGACAGACTGGCTCCTCAAGCCGAAACCTACGGAGCTCTTTTAGCCAACACATTCCTCTGATAAAAATAAAACCCCAGAAGAGAAGTATAATAAAAAGCTTCCTTGTTGAGGTTTGAGGGGAAATATTTGACTAGATAAACAAGAACTCCTTCTCGTGGTCAAACAAGGATGGGAAGGTGTGGGTGTTCGCTCCTCGGGATGTGTGTTTAGTTAAACAATTAAAAAAAGAATTAAAACACATGCTCATGGTACTTTTTATTAATTTGTTCTTATTATTATTATATTATTTCTATGTATGTCTGCTGAGGCCATTATTTTACTCCAAAATGTATTGAATATATGTTACATTAAATTAAAGGGATTTTTCCATCCAGTTTTTATGTTGTTGTGTTTATATTATATAGTAAAATAATGTTAATATTAGTATTTAAAATTGGCAATGAGGAACTTTTATTATTTGTATTTATTTACCAAAACTAATATCAGATAATAATATGATTTATTGTTTTGGTTGTGTCAAATGTAAGTGATTTCATACACAATATATAGTTATTTTGACCCAATTCTATTTGTTTTTTAGACATAGGTCCATATATATAGACATATTGATATTGATTGTATTTGCAGTGTTCATAAGGATATATATATAACACACATACTAATTATAACATAATAATCTATGTATATAAGATTTTCAAAACAAAGCAAGCATAAACAAAAAGTACAATAACTTATTTCACAAATAAAATTCAAATAAATAAAGTTAGTAAAATGTTGTATAATAATGATTTTAAGAATGATTTAACATTTTAAAATAACATTTTAGTTCAGCGTTATTTGAAGAATCTGCAGGAATACCATATATGTAAGAATGGTGACTTTCCATGAGTTATTTAAGTAAATATAATCCCCATAAGCCGGTTTACACGTGGAGAAAATGCGAGTAAAATTAGAAGTATTTTACATAATGACTTACCCAACAACTCCACAGCTCGGTCATCATAAAACCAACAAACAGAGAAGTAGTTTTTCCTTCAGAGACACAGCTGCTTCCAATTCTCCTGTAAAATAAATCGTCTTTAAGGTCCAGTTCGCGCTTGGACAGCTCCGTGCGTAATGACTCCACTTTGGCACATTACGCAGCACTTTAAAGCACCACGAAGCCCCGCCCACAGTCGTCAGGAGGGTGAGTGTGTGTGTGTGTGTGTGTGTGTGCGTGCGTGTGTGTGTGTGTGTGTGTGTGTGTGTGTGTGTGTGTGTGTGTGTGGTGTGTGTGTGTGTGTTTGTGTGTGTGTGTGTGTGTGTGTGTTTTCATTCGGGTGTGGTGGTGACTGACACACTGGAATATTATCCAACCCAACTCATACACACCTCAGTTTCACTATGATGTGTTCAGGGTCAGTGGGAAGTTTATGCAAGGTCATTTTTACTTTTACTCTACTACATTTATGTGGAAGTCTTTTTTTTACTTCAGTACATTTATAAGCTGCTTTAAATATTCATTATGAATACAGTATGTATTCTGATGTCTAATGGGTTAAGTAAGTAACCTCGAAACAGGCCATTTTGCATTATAAGTGCTTTTCCTTTTGGTACATTAAGTGTTTTTTTAATGCTAAGTATTTTGTAATGTACTTAAGTAACAATTTAACACTCTCGTATTGGTACTTTTATATAAGATAAATACTTTTAGTCAGGCATTATCCTTTTATTTTCTACTTCAGTACAGGATCAGAATACTTACTACACTTACTCCAAACTCAAGAACTGATTAAAAACAAACACTATTTGATCAAATGTGACGTTATCTTAAGATAGGGAGATATATGGCACAGTCAGTATCCAATAAAATACATAAATTACATTTGTACATACATTTAGCAAACGTGCAGGACAAAGTGCAGCTATTTAAGGAGGAAAAAAAACACCCAAAAAAGGTATTTAATGACTTAAAATAACATTAAGACGAAGGAAATAGATGACTGCAGACTTGTGATTTGTTTGTTTTGAGCGCCACCTGCTGGCTGCACCCTGCTAGCTCAGTTCTTCACTGTGCACAGGCTTTTGTGAATAATACAGGCTTTTTATGTTGAAATGTTGTCTTTTTATTATCTATTTTAATGTTTTACTTATTGTATATTTTTCACACTGGGTTTTGCAATATTTTGACCATAGACTGCATATATAAAGATTTTGACACGCAACCGTCAAGCATAACAATCAGGTGATGCTGCTCCTCTGGTTTCCCAGTTTTCCCTGAACGCCCCTCCCGACTCCGTCTGCGTCAGCTCCTCCGGTGTTTCTGTCCGTTTGTTTGTTTCTGCACGTTAACCGGGAGAAAGACCCCAGAACCGGCAGCTGTCCACACACACAGAGGTCCGGTGAGTCCGCAGCTAACGTGTTATTAACGTACATGTTGTTATTATGATTATAAGCTAAGTTAGGGCAACTTACGTAGCCTGCTAGCTAGCTTAGCTACATCTAAATGCACCATATGCGCCTACTGTCGGACACTGAGCCGTTTGTCGCACTATTCATCCCTTTTTCTCACAACCAAGGTAACACACACTGATTATGAGTGCTTTATCATCATTTATGTTTTTTATTTTAAAGCATTAATGATACAGCCCTGTGATCGAGTCATATTAGATGGTTTAGCTAGCCGTGGTGTAGGTTTGTGCAGTGACCGATAATGGAATCCCCCGGAAGTGAGCCTGCTGTTGAAGCCCATATGTGTAATGCCCGTAGTGGCCAAACAGTGGTACTACAACGCAAGTGACGTCATTTGGCCCAAAGATACGTTTCCCCATTGACTTACATTGGGGAAAGAACGTCTGTAAAAATAATTATTTTGAAGCTAAATAAACTTGTAATAATGAATACATTTGTAAATTAATATACTGTTTTATTGTCGTATCATATTTTGTATTTTCTAGCTTTATTAATTCTTTACATTGACATTTAAAGAGTTATTTTCTCTCACTATTCATTTGAAACTCAACTGCGCATGCTCAGTGGGCCCACATACGGTTACTTTTGCTCTTCATGCGCCAATGAGCAGCTCTCGTAGGAATGAACTGCAAATAACGGCTATTTTTCAATAAAAATGTAACCGTTGTAGCCGTTTTTCTGTTTCAGTTGGTTTATTTCACTCTTTCTGATATAAATCTCACATCTTAAAGAAACATTATAATTATACATCCATTTATCATTAATCCCAACAAATAACGGTTATATTTCAACATTTAGAAATTGAAGAAATGCGTTGTTTTGTAGCCGTTTATATCTATTTAAAGTTGGTTTATTCCTCTTTTTCCAATATGCACCTTGCACTTAATATCAATGCTAAAATCTCGCCTTTGAATAAGCCTGTTAACATCAGCTAACATAATGCAATTGCTCCGTTAGCATTAGCTTGTTATTAGCACTGAAACATAAGCTGACACACAGCTAAGATGTTGTCTTCATGCATCTTTAATGTGTGCAGAGTCAGATAACAGCCGTGAGTTTTTAAACGTTAGCCCCTGTTCAGTTAGTGTTAGCATGTTAGCTCAACTGCTAACGGTTCACACAAGCTAACCATTGTGAGCTAACCTAATGCTAGCTGTCACTGCACCCTGAAACAGGTGCTTTGAACGTAGACTGTTTTATAAACGTGAAGCTGTATACGCAATACGATTCAAGGTTACATTTCAGCTTCTTAGCACACAGATAACACTATTATTATATTAGTAATACAACATTATTTGTACAGGGTGTATCAAGTATATTACAGTATAGTGAAAAACCGAAATAGACAAATATAAAACAACTAAAAACACTTTGCTGTAAAACAAAGCAATCAAATCAATTAAAAACAAAAGATGCAGTAAAGAGCACCAACAAGTTTGCAGAAAAACCTCAAAATATGTCAAATAAACGAATAAATAAATGCAGTAGAACATAAAAAACATGTAAAATATAGGAAGTGTGACAATTAGGAAAATGCAATGCTTAATACAAATGCAAATTGTTCAATTGAGGTTTTAAAATGTTAACAGAACTTGTTTTCTTATAGCCTTGTGTAGAAAATGTCCTAAGTTTTGGTGCGTAGTTATATAGATAGAATTGGAGGGATGAAACCCCTCTTTAATGGTCACACATGCAGAACACACGGTGACATGTGTCCTCTGCTTTTAACCCATCCTAGTACCAGGAGTCTAGTACTAGGAGCACTGGCAGCTATTGTACAGCGCCCGGGGAGTGGGGCCCGGGGAGTGGGGGGGGGGGGGTGAGGGGGATGTCCGGTGCCTTGCTCAAGGGCACCACAGCAGGGCAGGAGGTGAACTGGGACCTCTCCAAGTAGCAGTCCACACTCCATATTTAGTCTGTTCGGGGACTTGAACCAGCGACCCTACGGCTCACAGTCAAAGCCCCTACTGACTGAGCCACTGCCGGACTGACTGAGCCACTGCTATATTTTGTTTAATAGGTATTGTAATGTCATATACACCAGGATCATTGTATCGTTGTAACCAGCATTGTCCTGCTAGAAATTGAACTGGAAACCATGTGAATGGAGTCAGTGAACGAGAGGCTGTTGTCAGTTTAAACTGAGTTACTGTTTGTTGCAGACGCTGCAGCAATTATGCAAATGTTTGTGTCAGGTTTCAACAGAAAATAAATAAATAATACCAGTATCTGTATACTCTTACACATGATGGAACAATACTCATAGAGCTAGGTCATTTCAAATACTGTCATATCACAAATGGTGGGTTCAGAAATTCCTTGCTTAACATTTCTTCTTTTGCTATTTAAAAAACTACTGCACTACTGTCAGGTTTTCTGTGTGCAGCAGCGTTGTTCACCCCTGTGTGCACAATGACAATAAATGATCTTTGAATCCTTGATCATAACATCATAAAAATCCTTCTGATGTTCACATATGCAGGAAGTGCTCTGATATTTTTCTTGAGTTAAAGAAGCAGCTCACTGCGCCACTCCGCCCATCCTCACACCTCGAAGTCATCAAGGCGCTTTACAAGTACACATTACACAACTATCATACATGTAACGGTCATGTACTGTGTACAGTACCCACAGGAGCAAATGCGGGTGAAGTGTCTTGCCCAAGGACACAACGGCCTGACTCATGGCTCATGTATTCATTAATTTAATGTTGCAGCTCAACTATCAATGATTACACTTTTAATAACACTCCCTACAGGCCAAGCTTCCAACATGATGCATGTGTTGTGGTACTTGTGCAAGAGCAGCCCCCAGATTGAAAACCCCTTTTTTTTCTTTATCATTTCCCATATAATGTTCACTCAATTTAAAACAAGCATGCTGAATATGATAACTAAAGAGCTGCAGTGTAGCAGCTGAGTATGCGTCAATGTTGACAACACAGACTTAAAGTAAATGCCTTAATTTGAAATTTACGATCAAATATTGTTGTAATTTCATTGTAATGTCCACTGCTGATTAACAAGTTCAGATGTTTGGGTAAATTTGTCAGTGTTTTTGATGACGTGAGGCTGAGTTTTAACGCCCTTACTGGAGTAACTGGATCTTTACCCAGCATCCCTCAGTGTCCGGTTACCACGGGCTCTTCAGGACTCGTATCCATGGAG
Organism: Trematomus loennbergii; assembly: GCA_012861695.1. Lineage (NCBI taxonomy): Eukaryota > Metazoa > Chordata > Actinopteri > Perciformes > Nototheniidae > Trematomus > Trematomus loennbergii. The sequence continues at coordinate 26,289 of JAAOOA010001929.1, forward strand.
ACAAGAAGGGGAGATGGGGGAGAGGGGGGATTGGTTGTTTAGGTGGGCGGGGTTTCACCTGAGTTTGTCGGACAGGTGTGATGCTTTCACCTGTCCGACCGACTTACCTTCCTCACCTGTCCGTCATCATGTGCTGCACACATCCTGGACATCTTAAAGAATTCAAATCAACCTGTTTTAATACATCAGTACGAGTTATTGTGCAAAAACGCATTGACTTGACAATATGTATGTACCTCACCAAGTATCTCCTGCATGTCTTGTTATGTTTTTAACCTAAGGGCTGCAATTTAAGATATTTTTCCTCATCAGTTAACTTGCAGATTATTTTCTAAAATATATATCTTTTAATTACTTACTTATTACTACAAATAATCGAGTATCGATATGGTTGGGCATATCTTTTTATTTGAGTTTTCTTGTTAATTTTCTTAGTTTTGATAGTTCCTGATTTTAAATATGAAGTGTGCAATTCTTTTTCTTCAGGTATATTGCTCGATGCGTTATTATTAATTTAGTTTTTGTTTGTTTTTTGTCCTGTTTAATAATTGGCTAGATAATAAAAAAAAAGGCAGATTGAAACCTTTTGCAAGCTATTTTAAATCCTTGACATCAAAAAGGTTGCTGTTCAGCTCTCAACTCACAAAGTCTCAGATGTCAGATTGTCCTTGAATGCACCAGCAGTCCAGTGCTGTCACCTGCATTTTCCAAACAAACAACAAGAATGAACTCGGACCAACACAATAACACGACTAAATGTAAATTAAATTGTGATGTATTACTCATTAGAAGTCTTAGAAGTGTTTGTTTGTTTGCAGACGGTCAGGGTGGAAGGCGTGACTCTGACATAATGATACTAAAACAAAACACAAGACGTGTTCTTCAGCTGGATCTTTAAATAACCTCAGGAACAAGTGACGTGTGTGTGTGTGTGTGTGTGTGTGTGTGTGTGTGTGTGGTGTGTGTGTGTGTGTGTGTGTGTGTGTGTGTGTATGTGTGTTGTGTGTGTGTGTGTGTTTGTGTGTGTGTGTGTGTGTGTGTGTGTGTGTGTGTTGTGTGTGTGTGTGTGTGGTGTGTGTGTGTGTGTGTTGTGTGTGTGTGTGTGTGTGTGTGTGTGTGTGTGTGTGTGTGGTGTGTTGTGTGTGTGTGTGTGTGTGTGTGTGTGTGTAATTGTATGAGTTGTGTGTGTGTGTGTAATTGTATGAGTTGTGTGTGTGTGTAATTGTATGAGTTGTGTGTGTGTAATGTATGAGTTGTGTGTGTGTGTAATTGTATGAGTTGTGTGTGTGTGTAATTGTAGAGTTGTGTGTGTAATTGTATGAGTTGTGTGTGTGTGATTGTATGCATTTGTGTGTGTGTAATTGTATGAGTTGTGTGTGTGTGTGTGTGTGATTGTATGCGTTGTGTGTGTGTGATTGTATGCATGTGTGTAATTGTATGAGTTGTGTGTGTGTGTGTGTGTGTGTGGTGTGTGTGTGTGTGTGTGTGTGTGTGTGTGTGTGTGTGTGTGTGTGTGTGTGTGTGTGTGTGTGTGTGTGTGGTGTGTGTGGTGAAGGACACACCCACTGAACACACACACACTCACCAGGATGAGCTGGTGGGACGGTGTTCTTTAAAAACAGGAGAGACAAAAGAGATTATTTTCAGAATGTGAGTTTAATAAAATAGTGAAGAATCTCTGGAATGAAGAATAGTCTTGACGCTTTGTGGAGGAATGTTTCCGTCGCTCCCTCTCTGTCTCTCTTCCTGCTGGAGTTTGATCCAGAGAGTAAAGTCCAGTCTGCCTTACAGTAAAACACTTTATTGGAAGTTAAGGAAGAGGAAGAGGAAGGGTCGTTTCAAAACAAACTCACCAAAATCTTCATGTTGTGTGTTCTCTTGAAAAAGTATCCTATAGCTCTACTCCGAATACCTTTTGAAGTTATGACGAAGTTTGCATATTCTAAGCTTCACCAGTGCTTGTTTTTCACTTTATTGGTTTGCAATTACAGGGTTCTTACGGTCATTAAAAAACCTGGAAAAGTCATGGAAATTCAAAATGCTAATTCCAGGCCCTGGAAAAGTTATGGAAAACAATATTTTTCCCAAAGTTTTGGAAAGGTCATGGAAATGTAACTAAAGTTGCATCAATATAATTTATATTTTATCTAATCGCCAAATAGTAATACTATAATGATAATAAATACTGTATCGTATAGTAATGAAACGTAAAATGCATTTAACTGACGAGGTATTTTGCTGGTGAGAGATTTGAGTTGCTTTAGTGTGTAGAAGCTAGTAAGCCTATTTGCTTTGTTTTAGATAGGCACAACATGTTTCAGATGCAGACCTTATTTCCTGTTCCTGTTAAAATAAACCATTTCTTTGGTCATGGAAAATTAGGTAAAGGTCATGGAAAAGTCGTAGAAAATAATTTGTGAAAAGTGTATGAACCCTGTAGTTAATAAAGTCAATATTTTCTACACGAACAGAGTCTTTTATTTAGAAAAGTTCCTATCTCCAATAGTTTTCACTCTCTTGACACCCCTTCTGATTGTGTGTAGTATTGATGAAGCTCTATTTCATTAACAACAACTAAATATGAACAAATGATTTAGTTTTTGTCCTAATGTTTGTAAAATATCTTCTCCTCCCTCTCTCTCTCTCTCTCTCTCTCTCTCTCTCTCTCTCTCTCTTCTCTCTCTCTCTCTCTCCTCTCTCTCTCTCTCTCTCTCTCTCTCTCTCTCTCTCTCAGGTTGAGGACAGACGTTACCTGACGGGGTTTCTTTTTGCTGAGTCACTGCTTCACCTGAACCCTGCTGTTAGTGTGACTGACTGGAGCCTCCATCCATCCTTCAATCCACCACTGCTGCTGCACTATGGTAACACACACACACACACACACACACACACACACACACACACACACACACACACACACACACACATACACATATATTTCAGCCTTGTGTGAGCATTTATAAATTAGAATACATGAAATAAACAGTTTGCTGCCTCACTAAAATCTGTGTGTGTTGTGTGTGTGTGTGTGTGTGTGTGTGTGTGTGCAGAGTGTATGATGTCTGACAGCAGCTGCTATGGCCTGCAGCGGTCCGGGCAAAGCTGAGACTCTGGAGGGTTTCCACGAGGTGAACCTCGCCTCCCCCACCACACCTGACCTCCAGGTAAATGACCTCCATCACATGATGCAGGGAGCGGCTTCCTGCTGATTTTCAGGATGTTTACAGACTTATTGTCACGGATATTTGTCTTTATTGTGAACAGTTGTTACTGGATGCTTAACATTAAAGGTGGGGTAGGTAAGTTTGAGAAACCGGCTCGAGATCGCTAGAATTTCAAAATACACAACCGGAGAAAATCTGCCACTTCCTTCCAGAGCCCCTCCTCCAACACACACGAACGCGCACATGACCAATGAGGGCACAGATACGTTTGTGCACAGATGGAAGGCTGACAGGCAGGTAGGCCATCCAGTTATTTTAGCCGGGCCGGCTCAAATGATTGGTCGTGCTTTTTACAGTATTACAGCTTCCACAGATGACCTTTTTTATGGATTTTTTGTCAAAGCACTTCAGATATTCATTGCTATCAGGATGTTAAGAGCATTCCATGGAATATAACAAAAGTGTCTCGAGCCGGTTTCTCAAACTTACCTACCCCACCTTTAATCAAATCAATCAAATATATATTGTTTTCAGTTTGGACTTTTTTGTCTCTTTTGACAACTCTCATCGTCTTTGTTGTTTCCCTGTGTGTCGTCCTGCAGAACCAATCAGAGCAGCGCCCCCCCAGCCGTCACGTGCCCCCCCCACCATTCTGTACCGCACACACTCCCTGGGAGCGCCCCCTGCTGGCCGCCCCACCTCCCTGCGGGCCGACCAGCTCCCCACGCAGCCCGTCTACTCCACACCCACAGCCACAATGGAAGGTGAGGAAACACTCATACTCTGAGGCGGTCATTTGTGTTTTATGAATACGCTGTATTCGTCTGCCTGTATTGATTGGTGTTCATTTGTTGTGACTTTGTTCATGCTGCCCTCTTGGCCAGGTCGCTCTTGAAAAAGAGACTTTGATCTCAATGAGACTTTTACCAGGATATATATGGAGATAGACTTAGATTAAATGTCATTAGTTTAAGAAAGTGTGTTACCAAGCAGATATGTGAATATTGTGTAGATGCAGCTTGTCAAATGTGAGGATTGGTTCTTATCTATATTAACTTCATATAACGTTATCACCTTTGGCTTTGGGACTTTTTCACAAGTGTTGTAGGACTTAAGGAAAACTATTGCAGGAAAGTAAATCCTCAGCTTCATCGCAAAATAATATTATATTGATTCCTTGGGCTTCATTTCAGGTATTAAAATATTCTGCCACCATACCATTTTAATTTGATTCATTTCAGCGTCCTGCCATGGATATGAGACGATAACATATATGCCTAAACTCAATTAATTACATTTAGATGAACTCACAAAAAGCAACTTAGATAAGATTTGACAATTTTATTACCAGACATTTATATAAAAATCTACTCTTAAATAAAATAAAACTCAACATTCCCTAGCTTAAGGTCATATATTTATTTTTACAGTTAAGAACTTCAAAATAAAGGCATGTCTTAAAGGTGAGTAAAAGGATATTTAGTTGGTTGCAATCTGCAGCCTCGCCACTAGGGGCACTGTCCACAATGGAAATAACTGCACAATATTGATCTGAACCTGCAAACAAAATACATATTTTCCAAATACATTGTAGACAATATGTCCAAAGACTGTCCTTCCACATGAGCTCTTAACCCTAACTGACCGTTGTTGTTGGCATGGTTACCCACAGTGCACCGGGCCAGGAGGCGGAGTCTCTGGACGGCACTTCCTGTCTGCAGAGGACGGAGAGGATTGCAGCGCTCTGAGCGAGAGTCTGTCGAGGCTGAGGAGCCCGTCAGTGATGGAGGTCCGAGAGAAAGGATACGAGAAGCTGAAGGAGGAGCTGGTGAAGGCCCAGAGGGTAGGAGAGAGACACACACACACACACACACACACACACACACACACACACACACACACACACACACACACACACGAACCACCAACACGTCTCTGTGTGTGTGTGTGTGTGTGTGTGTGTTCTCACTTTGGTCCCCCACACTCTACAGCTGAGGCCTTGACGACGGGCACAATATCACGACGAATGTGATATTGAATGTGTGTGTGCAGTTGGAGAGTGGTGTTTGTGTGTTTTTCAGATCATAATCATATTGCTACACATTTTCATTACTTAAATAGACATCATGTCACATTTTTTATTCCTATTCTTTTATTTAAATGCATTTATTTGTATTTCTTTTAGCAGGGCTGTACCAAAGAGTTTGACGCTTTTTTCTCAACGTTGACATTTAAATTGTAAATCCAAATTTAAATGCGCTGTTTTCATTTGCATGTCTATTTTTTGCGTTGTGTCTGATAAAGAGAAGGCTAAATAAGTATAACTATTGTAATTATATCCAAAAGTCACAAAATCGTATTTATTTTACAGAACATTCAGCTTAAATCCATATTGATTGTATTTAGCCTGTAAGTGGAACGCACTGAGAAGTAACATTAATTGAATGAAGTGGATTTTATATAAAGAAGTTACACTTATCCAATAAATACAAAATGTTAAAACTGAACATTCAAAGCTTTATTTTGAAACCTGAATTAGAAATAAAAAAGTTAAAAAAACAACAACTTTTAGTAGAGCCATAATCTTGTTTGGGTTGCCATGCTATGATTTCATTTTGGTGTGTGTGTGTGTGGTGTGTGTGTGTGTGTGTGGTGTGTGTGTGTGTGTGTGTGTGTGTGTGGTGTGTGTGTGTGTGTTGTGTGGTGTGTGTGTGTGTGTGTGTGTGTGTGTGTGGTGTGTGTGTGTGTGTGTGTGTGTGTGTGTGTGTGTGTGTGTGTGTGTGTGTGTGTGTGTGTGTGTGTGTGTGTGTGGTGTGTGTGATTGTGATTGTATGAGGTGTGTGTGTGTGATTGTATGCATGTGTGTAATTGTGTGTAATTGTATGAGTTGTGTGTGTGTGTGATTGTATGCATGTGTGTAATTGTGTGTGTGTGGTAATTGTATGAGTTGTGTGTGTGTGATTGTATGCATGTGTGTAATTGTGTGTGTGTTGTGTGTGGTAATTGTATGAGGTGTGTGTGTGTGATTGTATGCATGTGTGTAATTGTGTGTGTGTGTGTGTAATTGTATGAGGTGTGTGTGATTGTATGCATGTGTGTAATTGGTGTGTGTAATTGTATGAGGTGTGTGTGTGTGTGATTGTATGCATGTGTGTAATTGTATGAGTTGTGTGTGTGATTGTATGCATGTGTGTAATTGTATGAGTTGTGTGTGTGATTGTATGCATGTGTGTTAATTGTGTGTGTGTAATTTATGAGTGTGTGTGTGTGTGTGTGTGTGTGGTGTGTGTGTGTGGTGTGTGTGTGTGTGTGTGTGGTGTGTGTGTGTGTGTGTTGTGTGTGTGTGTGTGTGTGTGTTGTGTGTGTGTGTGTGTGTGTGTGTGTGGTGTGTGTGTGTGTGTGTGTGGTGTGTGTTGTGTGTGTGTGTGTGTGTGTGTGTGTGTGTGTGTGTGTGTGTGTGTGAAGGATCTGCTGTTGAAGGATGAGGAGTGTGAGAGGTTGTCTAAAGTCAGAGATCTGCTGGGCCAGGAGCTGGAGGAGCTCACCGCCAGCCTCTTCCAGGTCTGTCTCCTCATCTCCTCCTCCTCCTCTTCGTCTCTCCTCTGCTTCCTGTTTCCTGTTTCCTTCCTCCTGATGCAACTACTCCTTGCAGCGAGATGAGAAACAGGCGTTGGGAAGATGTTTTTTGCAATTTTTTAATATTTATTATAAGAGTTTGCTTTTAGGTCTAACCGGACTATCCCATGACTAGAAATTAAATTGTTTAAAAGATACTACCTTGGAGTTTTACTGGTCATTTCTCTAAGTTTGACTTTAATTATGTTAAAATCAGCAAATCTATTTCATTTAAAGAAAATAGCGACCCCATAGATCAGTGTTTCTCAAACCTTTTCATACCAAGGACCACTAAATATCCAAAAACACATCGTTTTTCTAGAACAGATTACAAATCGCCTGAAAATGGTACAAACAGGTGGCAACATGTGTGACGAAGGTGCTGCGCTGGGCTATGTCATGCAATCAAAAGTGAAACTTAAGCTCGCTCCATTGCGGAGATATTCCGCGAGAGTGCGGAAAACTTAAATGTATTTATTTATTTCAATGTGAAAAATTACCAATATACTCACGGACCACTAGGGGGCGGACCACACTTTGAGAAGCACTGCCATCGAGGATCAGATTTTCCTCTGACCTTTTAAAGATGATTATTCCTTTCTCTCCTGTTCAATGTTTGAGGGAATCTCTCCTTCTGGTCTTCACCACTCTCTCCTTCCTCCTCCTCTTCTCGTTCTTTGGACTTCCCTCATTGAAGGAGCTGGGACTCTTGTCTCTCTCTCTGTGTGTGTTTCTGTCCCCTGCTAACATGATTGAAGCTTCATTTTCTGTTACTATTATGTTTTATTGTGAGCAAGGAAAATATCAAATAAATGAAATTGTTTGTGTTCAACAGGAAGCCCACAAAAATGGTCCGAGAGGCAAACGTCAAGCAGGCAAACGCTGAGAAACAACTGAAGGAAGCTCTGGGAAGGTGACCACACTTTCACACACTTATTGAGATAAAGCTTTATTATCAAACCTCTCAGAATCACTGCAAGGCATCGAGCAAATGTCATGCCAACGTAGAGAATAAAAAAGACTTGATCTTAAACCAAGTTTGCATACATCAACACAGGCTCACTATTTGGCAAGATGACTAAGCCTTATATTGGCTACTTAGCGAGAATCAACTCAGTGAGCAACAGATACCAAGGATGCTGGCTGATGAAGGAGACGAAGTAAGCTAGGTAGCCAATATAAGGCTTAGCAGTACAGATACATGTGGGCTCACTATTTGGCAAGCAACCGGTCACAGTCGCCCTGTTTATCTCATGTCTTATAAAAGCTTATTAATGATTTATAAAGTGTTCACAACCTAATTAATAAATGAATTACAAACTATTTACCTTTATACGGTAGTCTTATTGTAAAGTGGTACCAAAGATAGTCTATAACTCTTTGGCCAATATCATTTTTTTTCCATTTAATAGGCGCTTTCACACCGAGTACTTTGCCGTACTTAGTTCATGAGAACTTAGTTCATGAGAACTCTTTAGTTCTGATGAACTGAAGAGCAGATCGTTCACACCGGAATAAGTTCCCTGGGGAAGATTAGGCAAATGAAGCCGCTGACGTCACTTCTTCTTCTTCTGCTTTGAGTTTACTGGCAGGCCGCAAACCACTTCACGGTGTATACTGCCACCCGGAGTCCCCGACCGGAAGTCCCCGGAGTTGGGGACTGGCTTCAGTAGAAGCTGCTGGGACTCCCAGCAGCTTCTACTGAAGCCTTCAGAGTAAATCGCCAGAACGCCGACACCTCATCATCTCCACCGCTCCCATGTTTTTTTTGTGTTGCCATAAGTTATTCTCTCTCCGTTTGTGCGCTGGGCTAATGCTAATGCTAGTAATGCTAATGCAGCAAATAAAATGGCGGCTTCACAAAACTTTTCAGAGTTTTACGGGGCGTGGTGTGCAATCCGCCCAGCCAATCAGAAATGGGAACCTTTTTCTC
>JAAOOA010001929.1:42500-45000 GCA_012861695.1 Trematomus loennbergii
AGGGTGGGCGACAATTTGACATGGGGGGGGGGGGGGGAGGGCAGGTCGTTCCAGAGCCTGGGGGCTACGCTGAGAAGGCTCGGTCTCCCCTGTTATTTTTCTTGGTTTTAGGGACTACTAGCAGCAGCTGATCAGCCGACCTCAAAGCCCTTGAGGGGGGGTCCACCTTTAGGAGGTCGGAGATGTACAGAGGGGCCAGCCCATTGAGCGATTTAAAAACAATAACATCTTAAAATGAACTCTAAAATGGACAGGAAGCCAGAGGAGGGAAGCCAGAATTGGGGAAAAGGTAATGTTCAAGGTTAAAAAAATCAATGTACGCTTTGTAGTAGTACAGTATTAGTAGTGTAGCAGTGGCGAGCCGTGAGCTTTATACCTAGGCCCTCTGACCCCCCCCCCCCTTCCTTAGAAAAAAAGACGTTATTACGTCACAGCGTATACTTCAGCGGAATATCAAAACAACGGCCCAGGGTGCAAAACGCATCAATGACAGCGACCCTCTACCACACAAAACAACACCTGTGAACCCAATTTGTGTTCTTTGACATTGAAAATGATATTGCATTGTGTTTGTTACTTTCGTTACAGTTGTATGTCTTAAGTGTAATTTGGCATGCTTTATTTTGAAGGCGAGTTCACGCTGTGACAGGAAGTTGTTGTTGCTATGGAAACAAGAAAAGTTTCACAGCGGGCGGAACTCGTCATAAAGTCCGCGATAATAAAACCCACCCATTTAGAGGGAAGATATGATTGGTCAATTGCACTGTCATTTGACATTACTCTCTCGTTCAGTTACTATAGCAACCCTCTGTGAATCGCAGAGAGGCCCGCTATAGTAACTGACATTCAAACAGAGACTGAACAGGCAGATTCGAAGGATTTATTTCTTTGGAAATGTTATTTTATTAAATCAGTTTTTTTCGGTAAAACTAATGAAAAATATAACAAAATAATATTAAAAAAATATATATTTAAAAAAAATATTTTTTTTTAATGTTTTTAAATATTATTTTTTGGAATATCTTAGGCCCTCACAGAGGGCCTAGAGGGCCCTGACGGCTCGCCACTGTAGTGTAGTATGTCGAAAAAGTAAAAAAAGTCAGTGTAGTATGTCGAAAAAGTAAAAGTCATAGTATAGTATGTTGAAAAAGTGTAAAAAGTCGTAGTATAGTTACTACACTGACTTTTTTCACTTTTTTGATATACTATACTATATCAAAAAGTTTAAAAAGTCATGGTGTAGTATGTCGAAAAAGTCATAGTATAGTATGTGTAAAAAGTGTAAAAAGTCATAGTATGTGTAAAAAGTCATAGTATAGTATGTGTAAAAAGTCATAGTATGTGTAAAAAGTCAGTGTAGTATGTTGAAAAAAGTCATAGTGTAGTATGTCGAAAAAGTAAAAAAATCATAGTATAGTATGTGGAAAAAGTGTAAAAAGTCATAGTATATCTAAAAAGTCATAGTATAGTATATCTAAAAAGTCTAGTATAGTTACTACACCATGACTTTTTCACTTTTTTGATATACTATACTATATCAAAAAAGTTTAAAAAGTCATGGTGTAGGATATCAAAAAAGTCATGGTGTAGTATATCAAAAAAGTCATGGTGTAGTATATCAAAAAAAGTCATGGTGTAGTATGTTGAAAAAGTGACAAACGGAAACACCTTTAATTTCAAAGTACGACAGGTTTATTAACACATAAATTAAAGGCAGGAAATATATATTATATTAAACACAATGCTGTATAAATCAGTTTTGAGAATACAAGACAACTGTTTCAAGTGTAGAAACATGACATTAAACAAGCAGGTTCAAATCAGAAATACAGAACAAAGACACTGAACATTTATTGAAATATTTAAGGTCAAATTATACTTTTGTATATACGTCCACATGACCGACCCACCGTGCATCGTTTAGCATCTCTATTCTCTTTAGACGTTTCACTCATTATATTGTCTGTAAACCACTGATACTTCGAGAGACTCACAAAATAGTTTGCTGTCAATTATGGTTCTTAGAAAGATAGAAAATCCTCCAACATCCTGAAAATATTGCAGTTCTCTCTTCCCTATTTATTGGAAAATCTCCCAAAACATGTAATATCCTCCATCATCTGTTCAATTAGGAGCATCACTCAATACGTGTTCAGTCATTGGCAGAACATCACATCAGTCAGTATTTATTTTCTTCTCCATGATGGTATAATAGTGCAATCAAAGTGCTTCTGTGACCAATCAGATCAACAGATTCTCATAGGTCTCGGAGTGAAGCGTAGTTTATCTGCCATCAGTTCATTTATCGTGGCCACATCCCCCACGCTAACCCCGGCAGGACGAGAGCGATGATGACGGAGGTGAAGAGGTTCACGGCGTTGTTGTCCAGGATGGGTTTCCCACAGATCCGGGTCGTTGTGGCCGACTCGTAACTGACCACCTTCCCAATGCTGGCGTCAAAACCTACAGACAGACGGAGGAGACGCTGGTTAGTGACTTT
>JAAOOA010001929.1:52500-76977 GCA_012861695.1 Trematomus loennbergii
GTTGTAGAATAAACCCAGATTGTGACATTTTAAATAAACAGTTTGGTTGTTCGAGAGTTACTGATAATTAACGGGGAATATCATCGGTGACTTTGATATTCAATTATCTTAGCTGCTATCATTTCTATGATTGAACTGCAGAGGATTTATCATGGACTTTTAAAAGGTTGAGAACAAAGCTCAAGGCTACAAAACGGGTGATAAAAGTTCTGAGGCTTTTACTCAGTTTTTATATACGCAATATAGTATGTATTCCACCCCTAAGTTATTCTACCCACTTTGATATTCTATTTCCCTCTCCTGTAGTGTGTTATATAGTTTTAGTGCATGTAAATGGTCTGCAGAGGCTAAAATCACAAAGTTGTACCAATCAGAACACTTCACTTAAAGGGACCAATCAGAACACTTCACTTAAAGGGGACCGATCAGAACACTTCAATTAAATTACAGGGGCCCTATTCTGTTTTTTGGGTGTGAGGGGACCAATCAGAACACTTTCCTTAAAGGGGCCCTATTCTGTTTTTGGGGTGTGAGGGGCCAATCAGAACACTTCACTTAAAGGGGACCAATCAGAACACTTTCCTTAAAGGGGCCCTATTCTGTTTTTTGGGGTGTGAGGGGACCAATCAGAACACTTTCCTTAAAGAGGCCCTATTCTGTTTTTTGGGGTGTGAGGGGACCAATCAGAACACTTTCCTTAAAGGGGCCCTATTCAGTTTTTTGGGGTGTGAGGGGACCAATCGGAACACTTTCCTTAAAGAGGCCCTATTCTGCTTTTTGGGGTGTGAGGGGACCAATCAGAACACTTTCCTAAAGAGGCCCTATTCTGTTTTGTTGGGGTGTGAGGGGACCAATCAGAACACTTTCCTTAAAGAGGCCCTATTCTGCTTTTTGGGGTGTGAGGGGACCAATCAGAACACTTTCCTTAAAGAGGCCCTATTCTGCTTTTTGGGGTCTGAGGGGACCAATCAGAACACTTTCCTTAAAAGGGCTATTCTGTTTTTTGGGGTGTGAGGGGACCAATCAGAACACTTCACTTAAAGGGGACCAATCAGAACACTTCAATTAAATTACAGAGGCCCTATTCTGCTTTTTGGGGTGTGAGGGGACCAATCAGAACACTTTCCTTAAAGGGGCCCTATTCTGTTTTTTGGGGTGTGAGGGGACCAATCAGAACACTTTCCTTAAAGGGCCCCTATTCTGTTTTTTGGGTGTGAGGGGACCAATCAGAACACTTTCCTTAAAGAGGCCCTATTCTGTTTTGTTGGGGTGTGAGGGGACCAATCAGAACACTTTCCTTAAAGAGGCCCTATTCTGCTTTTTGGGGTGTGAGGGGACCAATCAGAACACTTTCCTTAAAGAGGCCCTATTCTGCTTTTTGGGGTCTGAGGGACCAATCAGAACACTTTCCTTAAAAGGGCCCTATTCTGTTTTTTGGGTGTGAGGGGACCAATCAGAACACTTCACTTAAAGGGGACCAATCAGAACACTTCAATTAAATTACAGAGGCCCTATTCTGCTTTTTGGGGTGTGAGGGGACCAATCAGAACACTTTCCTTAAAGGGGCCCTATTCTGTTTTTTGGGGTGTGAGGGGACCAATCAGAACACTTTCCTTAAAGGGCCCTATTCTGTTTTTTGGGGTGAGGGGACCAATCAGAACACTTTCCTTAAGAGGCCCTATTCTGTTTTGTTGGGGTGTGAGGGGACCAATCAGAACACTTTCCTTAAAGAGGCCCTATTCTGCTTTTTGGGGTGTGAGGGGACCAATCAGAACACTTTCCTTAAAGAGGCCCTATTCTGTTTTTTGGGGGGTTTTCCCCTTCCCTGTAGTGTGTTATATAGGTTTTTAGTGTGTAAATGGTCTGAAAAAGGCTAAAATCCCATTCCGGTACACAGTGTCATCACTTTGGAACACTTTTACTCCTATTGGCTAGCGCTCCAACACATTGACGTGATAGGCTAAGGGGCGGGACATCTCTAAGCTGGTTGACCAATCACAACAGAGCCGGCCAGCTAACCAATCAGAGCAGCTCTGGTTTCAGACAGAGGGTGAAAAGAGGGGAAATTAATATTATATGTCCTCTTTAAGAAAAATCCATAGGTTATTTTATAAGAAATTATGCATTATCCTTATAAGAAACATTTCGAATAGGATCAACTCACTAAGTGTCAACGATGACTTAAATATTAATACTTATAACTTCTTTAATATAGTAAAACTCAGAGGGGTAATTCACCGTAATGAATGTTTTTACTTGTATTATTTGGTACATTTGGTTCTTGTATTTCAACAGCATTTATCAAAGCCAGAAACCGTGAAAACTGAAACTATCTTCACTGTTTTCTAATTTTCCGACAGTCCTAAAAATCATTACGTGTTACGAAAGCTTCGGTCAGGAAAATGTCAGCAAATATAAGCAGAATAAAACCGTTTTATTTAATCAAAATGTTCTTTTTCTCCACATTAGATTTAGCCAAAAGCAAACACTTAAAACCCTGAGCCACTCATTCAAGAAATTCCCCTTGAGTTGTAAGTGCGTCCTCATGATATATGGCATTAACGGTGTTTCAAAGCACACTTTTGTAAAATAACAGGAGGAAATTTAGCCAAATGAGCATGAAGCATGTTTTCCAATGGAGTCAAAGAGAAACCAATATTTAGGGAAATGGTTTTGGACTAAGACAAGATCTCAACCTGCAGATTCCACACATTTACTTGTGATCAGTTTAAAGACTCCACTAGGGGATTTGTGTCGCTGTGTGTTCTTTGAGCTCCAGGACAAGAGTCACATCTGTTCGTATCGACATTAAAACTGTGACGGAGAGGCTTTCAGTAACTCATCTGCTGACTAGAAAAACTGCCCGGAGACATCGTGATAATGTGAAGCAGAACATAAAACAGGACCCGCATGCTTTGAATGCCGTCACCAAAAACTGTGATTGTACGTTGCAGGACATGAGATCCACCTCTGCCTCCATCTGACCGGTTGTTTGTGTTGTTGTGTCTCACCATTTAAACCACGAACGTCACACAAGTAAACAAACGTATTGAGGCAGGCGTCAACAAGCAGCTCCTGTGTGTCGCTATGGAGTCTGGTGAGAACGAGACTTTCTCGAAAGATACGGACTTCTAGGAAAATACCAAGAGGTTAACGTTGCTGGTTTTATAGTTGCAATAAGTCAGAGCATCATATCTTCTTTAAGTTCACACCTCACTAAGCTCCCTTGAATGGCCTTAAGGAGAGTGGAGCACCATATGCATACACAAAATGAATAAGAAATACTATAGTTCAGTGAAAAATGTTTATGTTTTAGTATCCAATAGCACACTAGCAGATGCAAGACACTTGTAACAGATACTGCACAGACATTTTCAGAGAGTTTTACATATGTTTTGTAGTCTTTTGTTCAACCTCCGTCAAAATCTGTTGAACTTTGAAGCATTCATTTGTTAGGCTTTGCTCACCTTAACACTAACTTTTTTTCAAATGCAGGTATATTTATATTGTTAATAGTAAAAGGGAAATGATTACGTAGAATGCCGCTGATTGCATTTAGCAACACACACACACTCTCTCTCACCTCCCAGAGCTCCTGAGTAGTTCAGGCTTTTCCTCTTCAGCGCTCGGCTCGTCAGCATCAGAGGAACCAGGATGGAGAACAACCATCGCCATGGAGACACAGGTTGAAGTGTTCCTAAAAACACACACACACACACACACACACACACACACACACACACACACACACACACACACACACACACACACACCACACACACACACACACACATCAAATCCTACTCCTTTTGTCTAAACATTTAAAAAACGTTTGAAACATTTAAATAATTATTTCAATAATATTTGTCCTTTCAAAAATCTAAAAAGTAACTTTTTTTTAGGCCGAGTTGAGAGATGTCCTGTACCAGATGTGGGTGACAATTTATCAACATTTATAAGATAAGATAACAAATTAAAAAACGATGTTAAAACCCACCGCTCACAAGGAAGAACAAATAAGTGATGATGAACATAAGATGCTGAAATTCAACCGAAAACAAGGTTTGTGACGTTAAATAATAATAATAATAAACTTAATTTGTAGAGCACCTTTCATGCACAAAGCAGCCCAAAGCATAACAACCAGCGTTTCCGCCAGGGGGGCGTCTTGCCGTCATTTGACGCCTGAACTCGAGCCGAGGGCGTCCACATTTTTTTATAATTTGAGAAAAGATCGAGAGTTTTTATCGCTTGAAATAACGAAAATGAAAAAGGACATCCCTCTGTTGGAAGGCAAAGGAGTCTGGTGGGATTCTTTTTGGAGTATTGAAGATCGTTTCCCCGACATCGGCGGTGCCTGCCACAGCACAACACGGAACGTGCGCGATTTGGACGCGATGAGCGGGGGGGTGCTAGTGGAGCACGCGCGGGAACTGCGAGCGCCGGAGCCGAAACTGAGGCTCCGTGGTGAACTGTGGTAACATGAAGAGCCGTTTGGGAGGCGAAACAGCCGGCGCTTTAAGAGAGCCGAGCCAAATGATCCGGCTCACTAACGTAAAGAGATAGTATCAATAAGGGACGGCTTAATTCAAAGTCCCCGCTCTCGGGGTGGACGCCCTCTCAGCCCTGGTCTGGCGGA
Organism: Trematomus loennbergii; assembly: GCA_012861695.1. Lineage (NCBI taxonomy): Eukaryota > Metazoa > Chordata > Actinopteri > Perciformes > Nototheniidae > Trematomus > Trematomus loennbergii. The sequence continues at coordinate 57,140 of JAAOOA010001929.1, forward strand.
AACACTGATAACAACAATATTAAAATAAATACAGAACAAGATAAAACAAGTCGGAAGAGCCCAAGGACTTTTCAGAAAGCCGCCACAGAGATGTTTTCTAACAGTAAAATGTAAAATAGATGTTATTATCTTCGGACCGACCTGAGTAGGTGCTGATGGTGAGCGAGAGGACCCAGAAGAAGAGAGAGAGAGCCAGAGTGGCACACAGGATGATCATATCCGTCATCATCTTCAGGCTTTCCTTCAGCAGCAGATCCTGATCAGGCGTCATGCTGAGAGACAGGCAGAGCTGCAACAAATAACACATTTAGATATTCATTATATATTGATTTATTCTGGGGAAATGGGTTTGTTGCTGTATTTAAATAAAATGGTATGAAATGTTTAATGTCTGTTTGAAAGATCTCTTCTTAGTGACCTCGTTGTGTGTGTGTGTGTGTGTGTGTGTGTGTGTGTGTGTGTGTGTGTGTGTGTGTGTGTGTGTGTGTGGTGTGTGTGTGACTGATGTAGCGTGTAATCTTTGTTAATAAAGTGGCGTTTTTAGTACCAAATTCCCTCCTAATGACTCCATGTTCTCTCTGCAGATCAACAGGAAACATTGTGAGAGAAACAGAGAGCAGACTGTGGACCAAAGTTCACCAAACACACTGGAACTGTGGGAGAAACCTTCTGATTTTCCTCGGGAAAACTGATATCATCTTCTGTTTTCTGCACAAAATAAGCTCTGTGTGTTTGGTCTCCCATCTCCTAAATAAAAAATGCACCGGAAAGGGACTTTTCAACAGTGGTTATGAACAGCAAGAGGTTTTGAAGTAAAGGTACTGAAACCACACCCTTATCATGTAGGGATTATTTAGCCATTATTTAAAAACGACATTTCCCATGAGTCTTTGCAGGCCTTTTTAAAATGCTCTCTCTCTCTTGTGTGTCTCTGTCTGTCTGTGTGTGTCTCTCTCTGTGTGTGTCTCTGTGTGTCTCTCTGTGTGTCTCTGTCTCTCTCTCTGTGTGTGTCTCTGTCTGTCTCTCTCTCTGTGTGTGTCTCTGTGTGTCTCTCTGTGTGTCTCTGTCTCTCTCTTTTTTCTCTCACTCTCACTCACTCTCTCTCTCTCTTGTAAGTACAAATATGTAAGTATTATTAGTTAAATGCACTTAATAGGAGTGTGGGAAAATGTTCTTTAATATTTCTGAATTGTTCACGTATTTTCTGATTATTTAAAAGACATTTTCAGAATTTTCAGGCCTTTTTTTTTACATATTATTATTATTATATTTTTAAATATATTTAAAATATTTTCTGGCCATTTTTCAGACATTTCTAAGAACATTTTTCTGATATTTTCTGTAATTATTCCGACATTTCTAAAAATAATTTCCCGACTTATATAGACATTTTTCTGATGTATTTCACAAATCTTCCATCTCCTTACTGCTGCTTTAAATCCCTTAATAGACTGTTGTGTCGTTTAATCTACAGCAATGCATCATTATCTTTATATATACAGTCTATGATCATAATCTAAAATACTGTTTGTAGCTTTGTGTCCCTCTACCACTATCTTTATGCATAAAAACCTGCTAATATTCAAGATAACTTGGATTGGTAATATGAAAAGTACCTGGAGCTGTGTAGAGGAGTAAAACGACTAATAATAACCTATTTAATGTAGTAGAAGTATAAAGCTGCATAAAATGTCAAAACATGATCAAACTGAGGCTAGTTTTTACCGTTGAATTCAATAATTGTTTGAAAGTGAACTCACCAAATATCCTCGGAGCCATCGTGAGTTTACACTTATAGTCCAGTTAATACAGTATCTTTCCCTATGAAAAGCAGGCGTATCTTTCCCTCTTAATACCTCGAAAACATGAGTAAAAAGCTGAGAAAACGGACTGACTGAGGCTTCAAACCGAGTGTAAACAAACATTCACGGAGGCGAAGGTAGGACCGCGGTTTGTACCGGAAGTAGCCGAGAGAAGCCGAGAGGAGCCGAGTAAAGCTGAAGAGAGAAGGGCGCGCGGCCTTTAGCGCCACCTGCTGTTCGGAGGACGGAGAGTCGAAGTCCCGCCCATCTACTTCCGACCCATGGGACCTTATTTCGGAAAAAGTATGTATTGAAGTCAATGGAGAGAGAAAGATTATCTTTCGATCCCGTTTGAATTGTGCCATGAATTACACATATGATGTTTGTCAATCTTAAAAAAATAATTTCCATGTAAAAAAAGTCACAGTTTGTCGTAAAACTGTTGAAATATAAGACTATGAAAAATATGCAACTAGAAAGACTACAAATCCCAGAGTCCCGGTCCCGCATGCTGGCTCTTAGGAACCGACTCACTCCCTTGTGTGTATGTACAGCTCTCAACATGCCCAGACTTGGAGTGATTTTCACCTCTTTTAATACTTTCCGCCTCATTCTGAAAGAAAGAAGTGAAATGTGTCAACGTGACGGCCGTCTTGGTGTGTGGTGCGAGACGGGAGATGTAGTTCATTGAGCGGTTTCACACAACAAAAAGTGTTACTTCACAGTTTTACGACACGTTTTTATTTTTTTGACTTGCAAAATTATCTTTTAAATTGACAAACATCATATGTGTAATTCTTGGCACAATTCAAACAGGATCGAAAAAGATAATCTTTCTCTCCCCATTGACTTCAATACATACTTTTTCCAAAATAAGGTCCCATGGAGCTCCCCCGGAAAGGCAGGGACTTCGCCTCTCCTTAACATTAATACTGATTCTCTGACAGTAAATAAATAGGTAGATAGGTAAATAGGTAAATAGGTAAATAGGTAGATAGGTAGATAGGTAAATAGGTAGGTAAATATGTAAATAGGTAATTATATAATATATATATGCCGTTAAAAACTGCTAAACTGCTAAATCCTCAGAACTGTTACAGGGTGTGTTTTTTGTAAAATGGTAACTTTTTTTATTATAATTTCTTTTTTTATCTGTATGCATAACAACTTTAGATCCTATACATGAATCCTGATTCTCTTGCAGTAAATAAATAGGTCAATAAGTCAATAGGTAAATAGCTAAATAGGTAAGAAAGTAATACATAACTTCAAATAATATAAATACAAATAAATGATATCTTAAATTATTTTAATACAAATGTTCCTGCTGAAAACATATGTTTCTTAATCATTTGAGTCTTTAATGCCACTCTCTCCCCTGACAACATCACATTTATATTTACACTTGTTGATTTGATGCAATTACTTTTAGGTACATTTATCCAATTTAAATACATTAAATGAATCCTTAAATGTTTTTCCTGAAAGGTGTGAAATTGACATATCGTAAAAGTCCAAAACGAGCTGCCAAATTGATGATTGAAATAAGTACATCAGTTTTTACCAAATACAATCTGTGAAATGTTTGGAAAATACTGTCAAACATGAAAGATGGTGTAACTTACCGAGCAGTGAGCAGACGGGAGATGAATGGGATGTATGCTCATTAGGATGCTGCCAACACTTTTTAAGAGAAGCAGAGATCCACCCCTAAAGAGAGAGAGAGAGAGATGGTGTACACATGTTTATATTGATGTTATATATTGGACAATGTGAGCATTCATTTTGGTACTTTTTTAATTAAATCTTGTCTTTTTATTGCACATTTACCAGCAATATTCTTCTGTTTTATGCCTTTTCCCTTCTTATTTTATTTATTACACATTTGTATTTGAACTTCTTGTGTATTTAAACATATTTTATATCATTTTTTTAATTTATTGCACATTTTTACTTACAACTTCTTATGTTTGTATAAATATTTGTTTTAATTTAAATGTTATTCTTAAATTGGGCCACTTTCAAAAACTCAATTTCCCTCAACTTAACTTCTATTTTTGAAGTTCCAATTGCTAAATAACAAAGGGGGTTGGGTTGGACGTGTAAAATGCATTTTGAATTCTCCGAAATCCGGCTGTACGTTGGGGATTTTAACATTTTGATTCAGGGAAACATGCATTGAACTTTTGACTTCAAGAAATGAAAAATAAATGCTGATATCATGAAACCTTTAAGAGATCTCCCTGAACACAGGATCCAGTCACTGAGTGGTTTACAGCTCAAGAGTGACGTCACTTTCCTAACGTCTGAATGATAGTTCATGGAAATGCATTAAATCATCATTACATCCAAAACATAGATACAAAACCCATAAATCGGCTGTAGGCACTAGTGAGGAGATCATTGATTTGCAATGAAGTGCTTTGTGTGCGTCATGAGCTTTAACATGAATGCTGCACTCTGTGGTGAGGAGTTTCATTTCAACCGGAACAAAATGTAAGTTGCTTTACATTCCTGAAAATCAGTTTACAAGTCTTCCTTGGAAATATAAACCCAATCATTTTTATTCTTGGAGAACCTGTCAATACAGGGTTTACAAGTTTCTTTTTATCATTGATGACGCCAACATTTGCTACAACACTAAACACAGAGCTGTAACTGACGGGAGGTCATTAGTTTTGCAGGTATTTGGTTATAAATGAAAGTATTAGGGGACTTGGACTTAAGGGTCGTCGGTTCACGTCGGACTAGTAGCTGGAGAGGTGCCAGTTCGACTCCTGTGCCCTGCCGAGGTGCCCTTGAGCAAGGCACCGAGCCCAAAACTGCTCCCCATGTACCGCCTGTTGAAGAAAACGTATGTCCGGATAGGTTAAAGGTGGGGTAGGTAATTCACTTCAGAAACACTTTTTGTTATATTCCATGGAATGCTCTTAACATCCCGATAGCAATGAATACATTAAAGGGCCCATGTCATGCTTTTCCAGTTATTACCCGTCCCCTTGTGTGTTATGAAGGTTTTTCTGCATGTAAACGGTGTGCAGAGTCACAAACCCTCAAAGTACACCCTGTAGCGAGTAAAACTCTAACACAGAAAATACCTGTCTATGCTGCCCCAAATGGACCAATCCTTGGAGCACCTCACACACCAGGATCCCTTGGCTAACTAACAGGGAGTCCCCATTGACTTGCATCGAGCTCCCTGAACGCTGGGAATAGACGAGTTGGGATCGTGGGGAATGCTCTCCGCAGACCCATTCTCACAGCGTTATAAACCTTTTTCTTACTCAATATCAAGCCACACTTATTGTTTTTACTTCGGCTGTGAGTGTTTGTGTGTGCTCAGGATGATTTTCGCTTGTTCTCCTGTATCGCCGACCCGGAAACCTGTCCGCTCCTCGCAGCAGCTCGCAGCAGCAACGAGCCTCGCAACGTCCTGACCAATCAGAGAACACTGGGCTCACAGGGAGGGGGGGGGGGGCAGGAGCTCCAACAAGCCGTTTAGGACAGAGAGTGAATACACATACAGAGATGCTGTATGAGAAACCAATGTGAGTTTGGAACATTGAACAATTTAAATCTATTCTAATAGACCTCAACAATGGAAATATGATCAGTAGAAATGGCCAAGACATGGGACCTTTAAATGCTTTGACAATAAATACATACAAAATTCCCTCTGTGGAAGCCGTAGCACTGTAAAAAGCACGACCAATCATTTTAGCCGGCCCGTGTATTTTTTTTCATGTACTGTAAAAATGTGTATTTACATATAAGAAATAGTTTTAAAATCAATAGAAATAGTAACAATCAGTGTACACGTACAGACTGTAATCCCCACACAGAATTGTCAATTTTATTTGTGTAATAAAAAAATTAAAAATGATGTCTTACCCAAACACTTTTTTTTTCGGTACTGTGTGGTTAAAACTATGTGAGTGAAAACTGAATTTCCCCTATGAGGATAAATAAAGGTTAATCTTTCTAATCTTCTATTGGACACACATTTGGATCCAATGGTGGCACTGGAAGAACAGTCAGAGAATAACCAAAGTCAGTAGGATTTCGTTTTTTCGGGACCATGAATGGCCGTACCAATTTTCAAGGTCATACAACCAGTTGGTGTTCAGATATTTCAGTCAAAGCAATGAACAACGCCATCCCAAATTCCAATATTTGCTCGTTCCTGCATCTTAAATGTAAAAGATGGCTGCTTTTAACTCTTCATACCATTGATATGAGATTACAGGTTAAATGGCACTTCATAGCGTTAATTCCATCTGTCGATGTTGCCGTCCAATTTTTTATTGATCACTTTTTATCGATTATTAATAGACATGCCCCCCTTAGAAAATTCAGAGTTAAGAATAGGAACACTCCATGGTTTACTAGAGAACTATCTGATCTCATTCATGATCGAAATAAGCAATGGTCCTTAGCTAGAAAGTCTAACACTAGTGATGACTGGCTTCTTTTTCGTGTCCTCAGAAATAAATGTTCTGCCCCTAAAGCTGATTACTATCTGAGCTTAACCACTGATTGTTTTAATGACCATTCCAAATTCTGGAAAACAATTAAATCACTTCAGAACAAGAAGGTTTCTAGTTTCCCACAAAAACTGAAGGTCAGTGATTCTTTTATTTCAGATTCAGATGGTATGTCTAATGCCTTTAATGCTCACTTCAAAAAGGCTGGTCACATTTTTGATGAGCAAAGTCATGACTCTCTAAATGGTCGTACTCACAGCCATAGTCAAGAGTTGAACTCCCCTGTTTTTGATTTCGCTTATTTCTCGGTCTCTGAAGTCTTACAGGGTTTGCACTCGATTGATCCTAAAAAGTCTGCCGGGCCTGACGGCCTTGACCCGTTCTTTTTAAAAATTGCAGCTCAGATGATAGCACAACCAGTAACTGATATTTTTAATCTCTCCCTGTCCACTCACACACTGCCAGCTGTGTGGAAGCAAGCTCTGGTATCGCCCCTCTTGAAAGCTGGTGATCCCACGGAGTTGAATAACTATCGTCCTATCTCAAATCTTTCTGTGTTATCAAAGATTCTTGAGTCCCTTGTTTCTACTCAGCTAAAACTTTTTTTAAATTCACACAACATCCTTAACCCTATGCAATCTGGATTCAGATCAAAGCACAGTACTGTGACTGCCAGTCTGAAAGTCTTAGACGATATTAAGGCTGCTTTGGATAAGAAATCAGTTTGTGTTGCATTGTTTATTGACCTAGCCAAAGCATTTGACACTGTAGATCACCACATTATGTCTAATGTTATGTTGGTGTCTCGTTTCGGTCACAATGCCATTTGCTGGTTTCAGAGTTATCTAACCGACCGTACTCAATGCGTCAGGTTGGGTAGTACTGTCTCTGACCCTGTCACCTTGGAGAAGGGAGTTCCACAGGGCTCTATCTTGGGGCCCTTGCTCTTTTTATTATATGTAAACAATATTTGTAATCAGATGCAATTTTCTACCTATCATATGTATGCTGATGACACTATTGTATACTCGTGTGCTCCTTCTCTGGATATGGCCGTTTCCAATTTAAAATCAGATTTTATCACGCTGCAGCATGCGCTTCTTGATTCTAAACTGCTATTGAACAGTAAGAAAACCAAAGCAATGCTTTTTGCTCCCAAGTCAGCGTCCTCCTCTTGCCTCTCCATTGACACCCTTGATGGCGTTTCTGTTGAGTTTGTTGATACCTACAAATATCTGGGCTTTTGGTTGGACAGTAATCTGAACTTTAAACACCATATTGAAGTTTTAACAAAGAAATTGAAATTCACTCTTGGCTTCCTTTTCAGATTTAAATGTTGTTTTTCAATTTCATCCCGTAAAAGGTTGGTCTCTGGCTTATTCCTGTCCCAGCTGGACTACGGTGATACCATTTATAGATTTGCCTGTCCCACTGTTTTGGCCAAACTTGACCCACTTTACCATGCTGCACTGCGTTATATATCAAATGCACCCTATAGGACTCATCATTGCACACTGTATAGCCTAACTGGATGGTCCTCACTTACTATGCGTAGGATGCAGCACTGGTTTTTATTAATGTATAAAGCCATTTTAGGTAAGCTTCCACTCTACATATGTGTCAGATTTGCCCCAGTTTGTGACTCTTACAACCTCAGATCCAGTGCCTGGATACGGTTCCAGGTACCTGCTGTACGGACTGAGGCTGGAAAAAGGAGTCTTTCTTATTATGGTCCTTGGTCTTGGAATGACCTTCAATCACGCCTTAAACTGAGGGCACTTGTCTCTATAATGTTTTAAATTGAAGTTGTCTGAAGTCCTCACCACCAGCTGCTCTTGCAGTAACAAGTAGTGTACTTTTTTTATTGTCCTAATGTGCACAATGTAGTGACTGCTTTTTCGTCTTTTGTTTTCTTAGTTATGTTCTCTGTATTTTATATGTTTGTGTTATGTGTTATGTGTAACGTTGCTGCCTTCTTGGCCAGGTCAGCATTGAAAATGAGATTTTATCTCAATGTTTTTATCTGGTTAAATAAAGGTTAAATAAAATTAAAAATAAATTACATAATAAATATCTTTGGATGTTGGACGAAAAAAGCACCTTGCATTTTCCCCCTTTTTTGGAGTATTTTATAAACTAAATTATTGATTGATTGCTGCCGGATTCATTATGAACATAACTGTTAGTTGCAGCGAAACAAACATGCGTTCTTTGCCAATCCACCAAAAACAACTTGTGAGTCGGAGGGTTAAATGTCCTCTGACACAATAACTGTCTGTACAAAATGAAATGAACCCATAACATATCCCCATAACCCCATCATGTAGTTTTATAGAGTCAGGGCTTATAATAAAACATCACACACTCTCACAAAGACCCATTGGAAGAATGCTCATGTGATTGAGAACATTTCCAGCTACGCCATCAGACTCCTCTGCATGTGTTTATCTGGTTATCAATTTGGGTTGGAACCGTTTTCTCAGAAATAATTAGCATTGAACCCCAGTGGGCAAAGCCAGAAAATCAGAATGTTCAGGGACTGTGTTCAAAAGAAAAAACCCAGAGACAGAGCTGTGATTGAAGCAGACACGAACCTTTTGACTTGCTCTGAAGTTTTATAGGGGGTGTTTTTAAGAGAAATGTCGTGCAACTGTATATCAATAGGTTTGCGCATGTGTAAAATAATAGCTCCTTGTGTTCCGATGTTTGAAATTGCGTACAAAGGAATAAAATGACCAGGCAGGGACTACAGATGATAATAAGCTTACTCTGGCACGTGTACATTAAGGTGAAAACTTAAATGTGATTAATGTGCACTGTCTAAAACACAAAGCTAAAATAATATAGTATGTGAATATGTTTGCACCACAAACTGTAAATGGACACATTTGCGGGGATATTTGTAAATGTGTACCATCTGTTGAAGAAAACTGATGTTTGGATACGTTAATACATTTACGTTACGAAGCAAATAATCGGTTTTCATGTTAAAATATGTATTTACATAAAAAAAGTTAATACAAATAGTGTCAAAAATAATAGAAACAATCACAATTAGTGTACCCGTACAGACAGTAATCTCCACACAGATTTTTAAATAATATTTGTATAATAAAAAACTGATATTTTACCAACCAAACGCTTTTTGATTTGTTACTCTGGCTTGCCGTAGTGTTTATACCCAATCTAGCCAATATGGCGTCCGGCAGTTAGCCAGTTAGCTTGATTAAGGCAAGTATTTACAATTATTGTCGTTTTAAGTACATATTGTGGGAAATTAGTGGGTTTGTAATGAAGGAATTGTTTTGAAATGATATCAAGAAGTTAAAAAGTGGGTAAAATGTGTGTATTGTGGTTATAAGAACGTATTTTACGTCACTGTCAAAAACGGTCAGTTAGCCGTTAGATAGCCGTTAGCTCACATTCACACAATTATTCTCGTTCTAAGTACATATTGAGGGAATGTGAAGGCATTATTATGAAAGGATTTGTATTGAAATGATATCGGCAAGTTTAAAAACGTGTTGGATTAGTGTATTGGGGTTGGAAAAAACGTATTTTCTCACCTAGAAGGAATAAATAAAGCAATATTTTACAATTATTGTCGTTTAAAGTACATATTGAGGGACGTCAGAGGTGTGGTTATAAAGGATTTGTTTTAAAATGATATTCAGCTGTTTAAAATAATTAAAATGAGTGTATTGTGATTTTGTGATTTAAATAACGTTTATTTCGTACCGAGACGTAACTGTCAATAACGGTTAGATAGCCGTTAGTTTGGCAGAGGTGGAAGTAGAAAAGTATATCATCAAAATATAGTTTAAAGTAGCGACAGTAAAAGCAGTCATTGTGCAGATTGGTCCATTTCAGAATAATAAATATGATATGTTTTATAATGATTGATCATGAAAGTGTTCTCAAAGCTGGTAAAGGTGCAGCTAGTTGAATGACTTTGTATACTGCAGGGTAGCTTGTGAATTTACTCCAGGTGGAACTAAAATCTGATTTAACACTTGATTATATTTCACATCATTCATCCACATCTGTGAAGTAACTAAAGGTATTAAATACATGTAGTGGAGGAAAAGTACACCTCTGAATTTAAGTGGAGAAGAAGTATAAAGTATCATAAAATGGAAATATGAGTAAATGTACTGTTAGAACATATCACTCGTCCCGGCTTGATCTTCAATCTCAGGATCCATGTATCTCTGATCCTCTCCAGAATGGAAGTAGTCATCACATACAGAGCATCAACTAGTTCCTGAACAGTGTCCTTCACATGCTGATATCCAAGAGAGGGAGTTACACAGTCACAAGATGGAGGAATAGAAAGCAGTATTCAATGTTACTTCAGATTAGCTCCACGTCAGAAAATGAGCATGCTTGTCATATGTCTATCTCCATAGAGGCTGAATCATCATGTTCATCACATAGCTATCATATGCCTCAAACAGTCCTGATGCTCTTCTAGGTAATCAGACATCCTGTCATGTTCACAGCTACAGTTGGGATACCTTGTTATCATGTTACTCTGATATTGGAAGAGGACATTCAGTATTTTCCCAACATGTACTTATTGACCTCTTCCCTCCTCTGTCTGCAGGTTATCTCCCCTCTTCTCTCCGTGTGTTTTGGGGAGTTTCCGCCCAGATGTCGGAGGTGGAGGAGCTGCGTCCCGTCCCCAGGGAGAGGGCCATCTTGGAGAGTTTCTTCACGCAGCTCGGCATGTTCTCCTTCGACCGGGCTAAGGACTACGTGGAGAAGGAGAAGGACAGCAGCAGCCGCAGCGGGGGGGCCGTCTGGGCCTCGCTGCTGGGAGCTCTGGGACACCTGGCAGCAGCTGAGAAGGCCTACCACAACATGACATTCCTGGGTCAGAAAATGGGTAAAACATGGGGAATAATGTCAAATATAATCACAGGAAGGGGTGGAAACTACCCATAGCAAGGGTGGACAATAGTAGTAATGGTATCATCTAAAAGAATAATATAATCACAGGAGGGGGTGTAAACTACCTAGATTAGAGCAAGGGTTGGCAATAGTAACAATGGTATCATCTTAAGAAATAAGATTATTACATAAGTGTAATGTAGTACATTTACTCAAGTACTATACTTAAATACAATTTTGAGGTACTTGTATTTACTTTAACCACAATTCAAAGGTAAATATTGTATTTTCTCCTGCCCTACATTTACATGACAGTAGTACATAAAGTATACACGATGTGCTCCACATTGGCTAATTAGAACTTTGAAAATACTCTTATATATATATATTTGTTAGTAATTAAAACAAGACCAAATCAAGTTATTTAATATGAAACAGTAAAAATAGCCTTTGTACACCTTGAGTACATTTAGCTGATAATATATAATGACATTTCTCAACATTTCAGAGACAAATGTTCATATATATTAACATTCATAGTAACCTTTTACACATAAAACACATGGCATGCTGAAATGATATGATGCTGTACTTTACGTCAAATGATCCCAGTATTTGACAGATTGTGTGTAATATACTTGGGTACCAACTGTTAAAATACTGTAGGATTACTAACAGGACAATATAAGATATCATTTATTGTATTATTTTTAGGTGAAATGAAGTTGAATCCTTGTAAAGTCTTATTTCAGCTGACAGACTGCTAACACCAGGTGGCGCTGTAGCTCATGAATCCTGGAAGAAATCCATTTCCTCTCCTGCAGCAAACACTGATTTCTTCCTCCTCCTCTTCCTCACTTTTTTTATATATATTTGTATAGATCGTTACTGGAAAACGGCATGTACAAACAACATGGCATTCAGAGTCTTTAAGGATCGAACAGGGACAGGTTACCTTGGTTGCTGATTGGCTAATGGTTACACAAGCCAACACATCGTTATGACATCATAAAGAGGCCAACATCTGATCAGCTCATTTTCAGACAGGTTTTTATAGAAATGGATCAGGACAGAAGAGACATGAAGAAGAGGGGACACATGTTGATGTAGAGAGACATGAAGAAGAGGGGACACGTGTTGATGTAGAAGAGACATGAAGAAGAGGGGACACATGTTGATGTAGAAGAGACATGAAGAAGAGGGGACACATGTTGATGTAGAAGAGACATGAAGAAGAGGGGACACATGTTGATGTAGAAGAGACATGAAGAAGAGGGGACACATGTTGATGAAGAAGAGACATGAAGAAGAGGGGACACATGTTGATGAGAAGAGACATGAAGAAGAGGGGACACATGTTGATGTAGAAGAGACATGAAGAAGAGGGGACACATGTTGATGTAGAAGAGACATGAAGAAGAGGGGACACATGTTGATGTAGAAGAGACATGAAGAAGAGGGGACACGTGTTGATGTAGAAGAGACATGAAGAAGAGGGGACACATGTTGATGAAGAAGAGGGGACACATGTTGATGTAGAAGAGACATGAAGAAGAGGGGACACATGTTGATGTAGAAGAGACATGAAGAAGAGGGGACACATGTTGATGGAGAAGAGACATGAAGAAGAGGGGACACATGTTGATGTAGAAGAGACATGCAGAAGAGGGGACACATGTTGATGTAGAAGAACATGAAGAAGAGGGGACACATGTTGATGAAGAAGAGACATGAAGAAGAGGGACCATGTTGATGTAGAAGACATGAAGAAGAGGGGACACATGTTGATGAAGAAGAGACATGAAGAAGAGGGGACACATGTTGATGTAGAAGAGACATGAAGAAGAGGGGACACATGTTGATGTAGAAGAGACATGAAGAAGGGGGACACATGTTGATGTAGAAGAGACATGAAGAAGAGGGGACACATGTTGATGTAGAAGAGACATGAAGAAGAGGGGACACATGTTGATGTAGAAGAGACATGAAGAAGAGGGGACACATGTTGATGTAGAAGAGACATGAAGAAGAGGGGACACATGTTGATGGAAAGAGACATGAAGAAGAGGGGACACATGTTGATGTAGAAGAGACATGAAGAAGAGGGGACACATGTTGATGTAGAAGAGACATGAAGAGAGGGGACACATGTTGATGAAGAAGAGACATGAAGAAGAGGGGACACATGTTGATGTAGAAGAGACATGAAGAAGAGGGGACACATGTTGATGTAGAAGAGACATGAAGAAGAGGGGACACATGTTGATGGAAAGAGACATGAAGAAGAGGGGACACATGTTGATGTAGAAGAGACATGAAGAAGAGGGGACACATGTTGATGTAGAAGAGACATGAGAAGAGGGGACACATGTTGATGTAGAAGAGACATGAAGAAGAGGGGACACATGTTGATGTAGAAGAGACATGAAGAAGAGGGGACACATGTTGATGTAGAAGAGACATGAAGAGAGGGGACACATGTTGATGTAGAAGAGACATGAAGAAGAGGGGACACATGTTGATGTAGAAGAGACATGAAGAAGAGGGGACACATGTTGATGAAGAGACATGAAGAAGAGGGGACACATGTTGATGTAGAAGAGACATGAAGAAGAGGGGACACATGTTGATGTAGAAGAGACATGAAGAAGAGGGACACATGTTGATGTAGAAGAGACATGAAGAAGAGGGGACACGTGTTGATGAAGAAGAGACATGAAGAAGAGGGGACACGTGTTGATGTAGAAGAGACATGAAGAAGAGGGGACACATGTTGATGAAGAAGAGACATGAAGAAGAGGGGACACGTGTTGATGTAGAAGAGAGAGCATGAAGAAGAGGGGACACATGTTGATGAAGAAGAGGGGACACATGTTGATGTAGAAGAGACATGAAGAAGAGGGGACACATGTTGATGTAGAAGAGACATGAAGAAGAGGGGACACATGTTGATGTAGAAGAGACATGAAGAAGAGGGGACACATGGTGATGTAGAAGAGACATGAAGAAGAGGGGACACATGTTGATGTAGAAGAGACATGAAGAAGAGGGGACACATGTTGATGTAGAAGAGACATGAAGAAGAGGGGACACATGTTGATGTAGAAGAGACATGAAGAAGAGGGGACACATGTTGGTGAAGAAGAGACATGAAGAAGAGGGGACACATGTTGATGAAGAAGAGGGACACATGTTGATGTAGAAGAGACATGAAGAAGAGGGGACACATGTTGATGTAGAAGAGACATGAAGAAGAGGGGACACATGTTGATGTAGAAGAGACATGAAGAAGAGGGGACACATGGTGATGTAGAAGAGACATGAAGAAGAGGGGACACATGTTGATGTAGAAGAGACATGAAGAAGAGGGGACACATGTTGATGTAGAAGAGACATGAAGAAGAGGGGACACATGTTGATGTAGAAGAGACATGAAGAAGAGGGGACACATGTTGATGAAGAAGAGACATGAAGAAGAGGGGACACATGTTGATGTAGAAGAGACATGAAGAAGAGGGGACACGTGTTGATGTAGAAGAGACATGAAGAAGAGGGGACACGTGTTGATGTAGAAGAGACATGAAGAAGAGGGGACACGTGTTGATGGAGAAGAGACATGAAGAAGAGGGGACACATGTTGATGTAGAAGAGACATGAAGAAGAGGGGACACATGTTGATGTAGAAGAGACATGAAGAAGAGGGGACACATGTTGATGTAGAAGAGACATGAAGAAGAGGGGACACATGTTGATGTAGAAGAGACATGAAGAAGAGGGGACACATGTTGATGTAGAAGAGACATGAAGAAGAGGGGACACATGTTGATGTAGAAGAGACATGAAGAAGAGGGGACACATGTTGATGTAGAAGAGACATGAAGAAGAGGGGACACGTGTTGATGTAGAAGAGACATGAAGAAGAGGGGACATGTTGATGTAGAAGAGACATGAAGAAGAGGGGACACATGTTGATGTAGAAGAGACATGAAGAAGAGGGGACACATGTTGATAGAAGAGACATGAAGAAGAGGGACACATGTTTGATGTAGAAGAGACATGAAGAAGAGGGGACACATGTTGATGTAGAAGAGACATGAAGAAGAGGGGACACATGTTGATGTAGAGAGACATGAAGAAGAGGGGACACATGTTGATGAAGAAGAGACATGAAGAAGAGGGGACACATGTTGATGTAGAAGAGACATGAAGAAGAGGGGACACATGTTGATGTAGAAGAGACATGAAGAAGAGGGGACACATGTTGATGTAGAAGAGACATGAAGAAGAGGGGACACATGTTGATGTAGAAGAGACATGAAGAAGAGGGGACACATGTTGATGTAGAAGAGACATGAAGAAGAGGGGACACATGTTGATGTAGAAGAGACATGAAGAAGAGGGGACACATGTTGATGTAGAAGAGACATGAAGAAGAGGGGACACATGTTGATGTAGAAGAGACATGAAGAAGAGGGGACACGTGTTGATGTAGAAGAGACATGAAGAAGAGGGGACTCATGTTGATGTAGAAGAGGGGACACATGTTGATGTAGAAGAGACATGAAGAAGAGGGGACACATGTTGATGTAGAAGAGACATGAAAGAGGGGACACATGTTGATGTAGAAGAGACATGAAGAAGAGGGGACACATGTTGATGAAGAAGAGACATGAAGAAGAGGGGACACGTGTTGATGTAGAAGAGACATGAAGAAGAGGGGACACATGTTGATGAAGAAGAGGGGACACATGTTGATGTAGAAGAGACATGAAGAAGAGGGGACACATGTTGATGTAGAAGAGACATGAAGAAGAGTGGACACATGTTGATGTAGAAGAGACATGAAGAAGAGGGGACACATGTTGATGAAGAAGAGACATGAAGAAGAGGGGGACACATGGTGATGTAGAAGAGACATGAAGAAGAGGGGACACATGTTGATGTAGAAGAGACATGAAGAAGAGGGACACATGTTGATGTAGAAGAGACATGAGAAGAGGGGACACATGTTGATGAAGAAGAGACATGAAGAAGAGGGGACACGTGTTGATGTAGAAGAGACATGAAGAAGAGGGGACACATGTTGATGAAGAAGAGGGGACACATGTTGATGTAGAAGAGACATGAAGAAGAGGGACACATGTTGATGTAGAAGAGACATGAAGAAGAGGGGACACATGTTGATGTAGAAGAGACATGAAGAAGAGGGGACATGTTGATGAAGAAGAGACATGAAGAAGAGGGGACACATGGTGATGTAGAAGAGACATGAAGAAGAGGGGACACGTGTTGATGTAGAAGAGACATGAAGAAGAGGGACACATGTTGATGAAGAAGAGACATGAAGAAGAGGGGGACACATGTTGATGTAGAAGAGACATGAAGAAGAGGGGACACGTGTTGATGTAGAAGAGACATGAAGAAGAGAGGGGACACATGTTGATGTAGAAGAGACATGAAGAAGAGGGGACACATGTTGATGAAGAAGAGACATGAAGAAGAGGGGACACATGTTGATGTAGAAGAGACATGAAGAAGAGGGGACACATGTTGATGTAGAAGAAGAGGATTTTGCACAACAGGGACCTTTAATCTTGTGCTGCTCCTCTCTCTCTCTGCAGGCGGCCAGTCCTTCTTCAGCAGGAAGGACTCGATCCGCAGCCTCTACACCGCGCTGTACAACGAGCTGAGGAAGGTGGTGTCGGGGGGGCGTCACGGCGCTCCAGGCTCCGCCTCCTACCTGGAGGACCTGCTGTCTCACCTGTCAGAGCAGCTGTGCCACTTCACTCAGGCTCGCATGGACCTGTCCGAGCTCTACGAGAAGCTGCACGCGCTGAGCGGACAGAAAGAGCTTCAACTCTGAGGACTGCTGAGCTCCATGCAGGCCGTCAGCTCCAAGTACTGCTCCAAGTGGTACTAATACACACACGTTGCTACTAATACACACAATACTCCAGCACTGTGCTGATGCGCAATACTGAGGTACTGTAGTTGAGTTACTTCGACTGCACGATATTTCAGAGAGAAATATAGTTCCCTTTACATACTATATCTATTTTACACCTTCAAGTAATGTTTTTTGCAAGTATCCAAGTGGGTACTAATACACACAAGTGGGTACTAATACACACAACTACTACAGTACTGTAGTTGTGTGCAATACTGAGGTACTTTAGTTGAGTTTATTATCGACTGCACCACATTTCAGAGAGAAATATTGTCCCTTTTACACACTACTTATTTTTACCTAAATTACTGGTTATTTGCAAATAAATAAGGTTTTACATTTTTAAACATATGATCAATTTATAAAATATCATTCTTTCATTGCAGAAATCCTGCTTTTAAGTCATTTTAGTCATTTTTCAGATCATAAATGAAGGTAGGGTAGGTACTAATAGGTAAGAATGGAGAAACCAGCTTGAGATCCCTAGAATTTGAAAATACACAGCCGGAAAAAAATCTGCCACTTCCTTACAGAGCCCCTCCTCCAACACACACGAACGCGCACATGACCAATGAGGGCACGAGATAAGTTTGTGCCCGATGGAAGGCTGACAGGCAGGTAGGCCATCCAGTTATTTTAGCCGGGCCGGCTCAGATGATTGGTCTCGTGCTTTTTACAGTACCAGCTTCCACAGATGACATTTTTATATGTATGTATTGTCAAAGCATTTAAGGTATTCATTGCTATCAGGATGTTAAGAGCATTCCATGGAATATAACAACAAGTGTTCTGAAGTGAATTACCTACCCACCTTTAAGGGTTTCTACAAAAAAATTCCGAAAGGACAGTTGTGTCTTTAGGACTCAGAACACAATTAGCAGCTCTAAAAAAAAACTTCTTCCACCTCCTTTACCTGCTGTGTTCTGGATTATAATTTATTATATCATATACATTAATCTTGTTAGGAGAGAGAGTGACATATCGGGGTTGGAGGAGGAAGACATCTGCTTAAATCGCAAAACACAAACCAACTTCTCCCTGGAGACGTGTCAGCAGAAACTGCAGCAGAAACACACACTGTGGAGAGAGAACACACACTGTGGAGAGAGAACACACACTGTGGAGAGAGAACACACACTGTGGGAGAGGAACACACACTGGGAGAGAGAGAACACACACTGTGGAGAGAGAACACACACTGTGGAGGGATAACACACACTACACACTGTGGAGAGAGAACACACACTACACACTGTGGAGAGATAACACACACTGTGGAGAGATAACACACACTGGGGAGGGATAACACACTACACACTGTGGAGAGATAACACACTGTGGAGAGAGAACACACACTGTGGAGAGAGAACACACACTACACACTGTGGAGAGATAACACACACTGTGGAGAGATAACCAACACTGTGGAGGGATACACCACACTACACACTGTGGAGAGAGAACACACATACACACTGTGGAGAGATAACACACACTGTGAGAGATAACACACACTGTGGAGGGATAACACACACTACACACGTGGAGAGATAACACACACTGTGGGAGAGAACACACACTGTGGAGAGAGAACACACACTACACACTGTGGAGAGAGAACACACACTGTGGAGAGAGAACACACACTACACACTGTGGAGAGAGAACACACACTGTGGAGAGATCACACACTACACACTGTGGAGAGAGAACACACACTACACACTGTGGAGAGAGAACACACACTGTGGAGAGAGAAACACACACTACACACTGTGGAGAGAGAACACACACTACACACTGGGAGAGAGAACACACACTGTGGAGAGAGAACACACACTACACACTGTGGAGAGAGAACACACACTGTGGAGAGAGAACACACACTACACACTGTGGAGAGAGAACACACACTACACACTGTGGAGAGAGAACACACACTACACACTGTGGAGAGAGACACACACTGGAGAGAGAACACACACTACACACTGTGGAGAGAGAACACACACTGTGGAGAGAGAACACACACTGTGGAGAGAGAACACACACTACACACTGTGGAGAGAGAACACACACTACACACTGTTGAGAGAGAACACACTACACACTTGAGAGAGAACACACACTGTGGAGAGAGAACACACACTACACACTGTGGAGAGAGAACACACACTGTGGAGAGATAACACACACTGTGGAGAGAGAACACACACTGGGAGAGAAACACACACTGTGGAGAGAGAACACCACTACACACTGTGGAGAGAGAAACCACACTACACACTGTGGAGAGAGAACACACACTACACACTGTGGAGAGAGAACACACACTATAGAGAGAGAACACACACTACACACTGTGGATAGAGAACACACACTACACACTGTGGAGAGAGAACAACACTACACCTGTGGAGAGAGAAACACACTACACACTGTGGAGAGAGAACACACACTGTGGAGAGAGAACACACACTACACACTGTGGAGAGAGAACACACACTGGAGAGAGAACACACCTGTGGAGGGATAACACACACTGTGGAGAGAGAACACACACTACACACTGTGGAGAGAGAACACACACTACACACTGTGGAGAGAGAACACACACTGTGGAGGGATAACACACACTACACACTGTGGAGAGAGAACACACTACACACTGTGGAGAGAGAACACACACTACACACTGTGGAGAAAGAACAC
>JAAOOA010001930.1:10000-20000 GCA_012861695.1 Trematomus loennbergii
ACATTTTGCCTAAGTACACTGCACACAGATAAGAAAGACAAATAATGGCCCTGCCACAGACTGCACTAGCGAATACATTCGGGGGGCTGGTACCCTGGTCCAGGGACGGGGTTTGTGATCTCATCTAGTGGGGAAAGCCCTACTGGGTGCCAATATGGCCAAGCAAGGATACCTTCGTGAAGAGAGACTGGAGCCTTTGGAGTGGGGACCTTATGTTCCCGGTGAATGTGTAATTGGTAGAGTTGTTACTGCCATGGTAAGATGGCACGGCTCCCTAATGGGCCGACTTTGAATCCTCCACTGGATTGCCTGGTCTCGGAAAGAGAGGGAGGCAAAGTGTTACTGTGCAGAGACTGCTCTTTGGAGCATCAGCCGAGGCTGAGAGTTGGCACTTGGCCACCTCAGGATAAGGCAGCATATCTAGCTGTCATTGCACGTGAGATGGGGAGAAATGAAGGACCTGCGAGTCCCATCTGGGACTTTTTCTGTTCAGAGAGTCTGCTAGTTCAATATAGGATCCAATGCATTCTGTTTTTGGTCAAATGAAGAAGACATTTGTGAATGATTTACGGCTAAAAATGTTCTTTGCTTTCAATAAAGCTAAGTGGGGACTTTTGGCTTTTCTTATTATTCTAGCTGTGGCGATAGTTTTAGGTTTTGTTCAGATTTGGACTGCTTCAACAAGCACTACTGTACATCACAACATTATTTTAGTTCCTGATCAAATTCACCTTTAAGATGATTTGGCTGGCCCTTAAACTGCTAAGGCTAATCTTAAAATGTACATGTTTCTTTTTGGGTCATGGGTTAACAAAACAAGGGAGTTAAACAAAGGAAGACATTTAGGGAGGGAGAGTCCTGTTGTTCAGGGGAAATGGAGAGGTTGGCTTCGGTAGATCAACATGATTCCTCCTCCCAACTTTGCTAAAAACCTTTATCCATAAAAGCTGCTTAAGAAAACAATTATAAAGAAAATGTTCCAAACTGCTGAGAGGGAGATTTCTCCTCTTTTGCCTCTCCTCCTTGCTGCAGGCTAAGCACCGGATGTTGATGTGGTTTGACATGCAGCTCCGAGATAGAGATCAGCACCCCCGCCTTTACATACTCTCACTACTCTCTGGACCTGAGACAGGCGGCCTACGCAAAGGACTTGAACCAACTTCAAGTTTGCATATTTGAAATGAAATGCTTAAAGAAAAAACTTGATTCTAAACATGACATTGACAACGTGTTCTGCTTTCATGAAAAATGTTCATATTCCCTCTCGTTAAAATTGCATATTATTACTATCAGTCTTTATTTGTTTTAATTTGAACTTTACATTTTTTTGTTCATTTTGAACAATTGTTGATTAAGTAAAAGTTGAACATATGTGACCTCCTTCTCCCTCAAAGATAGAAAAGGGGAAACCACCTGATGCAGAGAGGGAGGAGGCAAGAGACTAAAAGATGATGTGTGAAGAGACAAGGGGAGTTTTTGAGGCTGTTTGAGGCTTGAGAGCTTGAGGGTCTTGGCTCTTGGGCTTGGGCTCTTTTAGAAGGCTTTTTTAGGACATTTGACTTGTGATCCTGTTGCTTTTGTATTTTGACTTGGTGTCTTTTGTTATTTTTTGGATTCTTGTAAATCCGCTATTTTTGTTAAAACCTCAATAAAACCGGTTTGTACTTTGTACATTTCGACCCAACTCCTGGTCTCTCTGGTGGTCTCTGAAGGTATCTGCTTGGTCTTAGAGTGAGGTAAGAACACCCTTCCTTGGAAAAGGCTGACATTAGTTGATGATTTGGATTTTAAATTGTTTAAGGGGAATAGAAACTCTGCTAAGGTTAAACTATAGTTTCACATTGGTTACTGTGGTTGATGTGGTTTTGATTCATGTTGAAATATGACATATGCTCTGCTGATGTGGTAATGTCACTGCTGTGATATTAATGTTTGACTCTGGCTGGGTTTGATATTACTTTTGCATTGTTTTAATTGGTATATGGGGATCAAAATTGGGGGTTAGGGATTGTGGGTCCTGAAGCTGCCCTAATTACCAAGGAGTCTCCCAACGACACGGGGTTTCCCCTCCAGGGGCAGTTTAGATACTGCTCTGGGGTTCTACCAGCCCACCAACACCTACTACACTATACACTCCGTTTTGCTATCCTAGCGGTCGGACATCCGAGGCTGGAGTGCCTAAAATAGGGATACGACGGGCAGTTTGGTGTTAGAGGCCACGCTGTAAGCGCCCCCCTAAGCAGATTACGTTGATCTTGCGTGTAGATTCTGGGGGTTTAGTCCTAAAAAGATTGGACGGCCGTTCACCGGAGCCTTATCAGCACCGGAGCTCGGTATCGGAGACGGCCTAGATATTAACGTTGGTTGTATCGAAGTTAGATTCCTTTTCAATGTGATGATCTGATGGTATTTATAAAGTATAATCATGAAAAGTGGTGGTGATGACAAGGTGATGATGGTTTGTTGTTTACCTTTGAAGTATATCCTGGTTTCACAAACATGGTAAAATCATAAATGATGAAACTAGGATCAGTTAGTGGAGAAGTCTTTAAACTACATCATGTTTTATGATAAAGGTTGTTTACAGACTGGAATCACTTAAAGAGTAACAGGGTGAATAAACTGAGCACTTTACCTGTTGAGTTGTGTTCTCCTTCAGCCTGGAGTCCTGAGGAGAAATCAGAAGATAAGGTAAACAGAGTTTTCTATCATCTCAGAAACACGTCAGTGAACTCACTGTGGAGTCATTTCACCAGTTTACTAAAGCTGAGAATAACACGTTCATACAGAGAAGTCACATATTCAGAGTTAAAGCAACAGTTGAGTTTAGAGAATATGCTCCTTCAATTCAAATGAGTCATGGTGCACCATCATCACACTGACACATGTTCTACAGCAACAATTACATTAGGAGGACCCACAGAGGATGCTGCCAGTTCCCACCTTCTGCTGTCACCTGAACGCCTCACTCCCCTATCACTAACTGCAGACGTTAACTAACTGACCTGTACCTGTTTTAATATGACCAGAGGCCTGTACTACGAAGCTGGATTTTCGCTTAGCCGGCTAAATTCAGGGAAATCTCGGGCTTTCCGGTCCTACGACGCTGGTTCTCTTTTTAGCAGGCTAGATATCCATGGTAACTTATGCTGAGCGGCAAACCTGGGGGGTATACTACGAATCTAGTTCAACATATCCTGGATATGTTTTGAGTTATCCGGTTGACTAAATCCAAAAAAACCCGCTCTCGCTAAACGGTCCTACGACGCTGGCTATCAACTCGATCGCTCAAACCAGCCGTGTCCTATCTAGTTAGGTGCGCGTTCACATGAAAGGGGTTGTATTTGGAGTGTTCGACCAATCACAAACACGGACAAGCCATGTACTGACAGCGCAGCGCGTCATATATTTCCTGAATGAAAAGTCAACTAATATTAGACAAATATGAAGACGTTAAACTTTAAACATCCATGACTTAAACACTTTATCCAGGATAAAAGCCACATAGTTGCAGTTGCAAGGTGAATACAGCTGGTAAAAGAAAAAGTGTTTGAATACGTACATTAACAGTTTTATGATATCACTGCTGCCCCGACACGAGTGGATCTGACTTTAATTACATTTGACTCGAGTGTTTCGTCAACTTAATGTGTTGCTTAAAATAATACTTCTGCATACAGTATGTGACACTGTGAGTGTTGCACGGCCAGATACGGCTCAAGAAGCTGACTCAGATAAGGAAATATATGATACATTATGATGTGATATGATATGAATGATAATGACACATCGACGTCTGCACTCACAGTGCCGCGGACTGTACTTAATGTTACTCTGATCCGGTTACTTAAGTTGTGGCAGATATTTAAGTAAGCTTTCTTAACGCTAATGTTATAATAGTCAGATTGCTCTGAAGATGGGAGGGGATATTCTATTCATTTTCACACTCACACAGTCGGTGATTTTGGCCGGCCGTCTTTCCTGCAA
The DNA here is from genome assembly GCA_012861695.1 of Trematomus loennbergii. Lineage (NCBI taxonomy): Eukaryota > Metazoa > Chordata > Actinopteri > Perciformes > Nototheniidae > Trematomus > Trematomus loennbergii. The sequence goes on from JAAOOA010001930.1 coordinate 13,988, forward strand.
CGGCAGTTTAAACTGTATTTCCTTTCTCCTCCTGTCATATGAATTGATCGCTTTAAATTCCGCACACTGAGCTCTGATTGGTCAGCAGGCAGTGCTTTTATCCTGGAACCTATCCTGCTCCGGAGGATAGCCGTTCAGAATAAGTTATCTAGCCCGCTAAAAAGTGAACCAGCTTCGTAGGACCGGAAACCCCTGAAGTTAGCTTGCTAAACGAAAATCTTGATTCGTAGTATACCCCCCTGCTCCGGAGCAGGTTATGTGGCAGGCTAAGAGATCAACTCAGTGAAAGCACCGCCTGCTGACCAATCAGAGCTCCGTGTGCGGAGTTTAAAGCTATCAAGTCATATTACAGGATAGAGGAAATACAGAAAAACTGCCGTTGCAGGAAAGACAGCCGGCAAAAATCAACTGACTGTCTGAACGTGAAAATTAATAGAATATCCCCTCCCATCTTCAGAGCAATCTGACTATTATAATATTAGCGTTAAGAAAGCTTACTTAAATATCTGCCACGACATAAGTAACCGGATCAGAGTAACATTAAGTACAGTCCGCGGCACTGTGAGTGCAGACGTCGATGTGTGCCATTATCATTCATATCATATCACATCATAATGTATCATATATTTCCTTATTTGAGTCAGCTTCTTGAGCCGTATCTGGCCGTGCAACACTCACAGTGTCACATACTGTATGCAGAAGTATTATTTTAAGCAACACATTAAGTTGACGAAACACTCGAGTCAAATTCTCCTAATTAAAGTCAGATCGTGTCTTGGACGGGGCAGTGATTTCATAAACCTGTTAATGTACGCATTCAAACACTTTTTCTTTTACCAGCTGTATTCACCTTGCAGGTGCAGCTATGTGGCTTTTATCCTGGATAAAGTGTTTAAGACATGGATGTTTAAAGTTTAATTTCTCCATATTTGACTAATATTAAAGTTCACTTTTCATTCAGGAAGTATGACGCTGCGCTGTCAGAACGCTTGTCCGTGTTTGAGATTGGTCGAATGCTCCAAATACCACCCCTTTCATGTGAACGCGCACCTAACTAGATAGGACACGGCTGGCTTAAGCGATCCACTTGATAACCAGCGTCGTAGTACAGTTTAGCGAGAGCGCGTATGTTTTGGATTGGGCCAACCGGCTAACTCCAACATATCCAGGTTAGGTTGAACCAGCTTCGTAGTACAGGCCTCAGGTGTAGTGTAGTGTGTGTGTGTGTGTGTGTGTGTGTGTGTGTGTGTGTGTGTGTGTGTGTGTGTGTGTGTGTGTTGTGGTGTGTGTTGTTGTGTGTGTGTGTGTGTGTGTGTGTGGTGTGTGTGTGTGTGTGTGTGTGTGTGTGTGTGTGTGTGTGTGTGTGTGTGTGTGTGTTGTATGGTGGTGTTGTATGTGTGTGTGTGTGTGTGGTGTGGTGTGTTGTGTGTGTGTGTGTGTGTGTGTGTATGCTGTGTGTCTGTATGCGTGTGTGTGTGTGTGTGTGTTTGTGTGTGTTGTGTGTGTGTGTGTGTGTGTGTGTGTGTGTGTGTGTGTGTGTAAAAGCAGCATGAATGTATGGACCCCACCTCTGTCTAAAACCCAGACTTTGTGAATGTCTGTCTCTAAACCAGATGGTGTGTGTGTGGTCGCCCCCTACAGCTCAGTAGCTGAACGTCTCCAGGAAGCTGCTTCTACTCAGTGACCTCTGCTCTTTCTGATGATGATGATCTCTGTGTTTACTCCAGGATCCTGCCTGATCTGATCCATGCTGTACCACCTTCAGAAGGGGGGGGGTGCATGTGTGTGTCCTCAAGTGTGTGTGAGTGTGTGTGTGTGTGTGTGTGTGTGTGTGTGTGTGTGTGTGTGTGTGTGTGTGTGTGTGTGTGTGTGTGTGTGTGTGTGTGTGTGTGTGTGTGTGTGTGTGTGTGTGTGTGTGTGCGTGTGTGTGTGTGTGGTATGTTTGTGTGTGTTTGTGTGCATGTAAGTTGGTGTGTCTCTGTGATTTGTTGATTGTGTTTAACAAATATCAAAGTATTTGGTGATAAAACTTGATGTAAGAGTTTGTTTGTGTGAGTGTACGTGTGTATTTAAAGTGACCCACTGATGCCTAAAAAAGAGACTGTGTGTATATATGGATCCCACCTCAGTACCTCTGTGTGTGTGTGTCAATGTAAATATGTGTGCGTAAGAGTATGTACATGTGTTTTTGTGAGTGTGTTTTGTGTGTGTAACACAGTGTGTATATAGACCCCACTCATGCTTAAAAACCAGACGTGTGTATGCGGACCCCACTCACACACACACTCAGACAGCAGTCAAAGAAACCACAGTCATTCACAATAATGAACAATGGTGTAGGCAGACTCATTGAAAGATGCAAGAATAGAGATCAGTGTGAATGATATAATAGAGGTGTTAGAACGTGTTAGAGGACACACACTTTGAGTTGGCTCGACACACATATTAATGCCTTCATATAACTGAGTATAAACACAACTGATGGGACGTTCAATACAACATGTATTATTATTGTGAGTGTGGGTGTGTGTGTGTGTGTGTGTGTGTGTGTGTGTGTGTGTGGTGTGTGTGTGTGTGTGTGTGTGTGTGTGTGTGTGTGTGTGTGTAATATAGTGTGTAAAGTGACCCCAATTATGTGTGTGTATTTGTATGTATGTGTGTGTGATTGTATGTGGGGGGTCTCTCTGTGTGTGGTCAGTATGTGTGATTGCATGTGTGTTCTGTGTGTCTTCATTTGAACATTTGTGAGTGTGTGTGTGTGTGTGTGTGTGTGTGTGTGTGTGTGTGTGTGTGTGTGTGTGTGTGTTAGTGACCCCAATGGTACCTAAAATCTGAACAGTGTAAATATATAGACCCCACTTATGCTTAGAACCAGAGGGTGTGTGTATGTGGACCCCACTTATGAGAGGACACTAGATCAATCTGCACACTCATCATATACACCACACACTTCTCTTGGCCTTGTTAACACCATAGTCCCTAATATATTTGTAGAAAGGCAGGAAATGGAATTAAATAGAGAAATGTTTCATTGGGGAGGACCCCTGTTTTGTGCCCCCTCACTTCTCAAACCAAAGTTACACCCTTGTTGAAAACAAACTCTTTCCGTAGTTTCTGCTGATTATGCAACGTGCAATGTGTCTTCATCTGATCTGATCACACACACACACACACACACACACACACACACACACACACACACACACAACACACACACACACACACACACACCACACCCACACACCACACACACACACACACACACACACACACACAACACACACACACACCACCAGCGATAAGGACAGGGAGCTATTGCACAACTGACCCACTCTCTAAAGACACTCTCTCTAGGCGTCAGCGCGGCCTCCGGAGAAAACACTCTTAATGTCTGAATATAAAGACGATGAAGGGGAGATCAATAAAATATATATTTACCCAAAGAAAATTGTGTGTGTTGTGTGTGTGTGTGTGTGTGTGTGTGTGTGTGTGTGTGTGTGCGCCCGGTCTACAGAGAGGGCATGTGAGGACCCACTAACCCGTCATGTAGATAAGATCAACAGCATGGCCAACATCACTGCGTAGAGACACAGAAATAAAGAGCAGCATAGAAACCACGTTTGAAACTCCGTGTGCACGGCGGCACGATCACTGGGAACACAGCACTCAGGAGCAAGGCACACATTCACAATAACTAAACAAAGCAGCTTTGCTTGGGCCTTCAACTTGGGCAACCGCTGACCGAGCAGCAAACACAGAATACAGAGTAAGCACCAAGATGTTTATTCCACATGCAAACCATCTCCCTACTGCGTGATGCTTTTCAGGGTCCCACATTCTGCAGTGGAGACCCCGGAAGTTAAGGCAGACTTAAATGCCCCTATAACACTTGGCATGGCTACCAGGGTCTTGTGGAAGGCTGTGAGGAGTGTATTAATGGTCCATTTCCCATCACCTCGGGGCGTATAGAGCCTTCAATGTGTGCAAAGAAACAGTTCGAACACAACATACTCGGCTTCTACAAGTTTAGTGCTGCTCAGTTCCTGATTGGTCTGAATGTGGGCCAATCACAAGTCACAAAAGTCTGTACAACACATATAGAGTATTTGACGTAGGATATATTTAATACTGTGTGTGTGTGTGTGTGTGTGTGTGTGTGTGTGTGTGTGTGTGTGTGTGGTGTGTGTGTGTGTAATATAGTGTGTAAAGTGACCCCAATTATGTGTGTGTATTTGTTTGTATGTATGTGTGTGTGATTGTATGTGGGGGGGTCTCTCTGTGTGGTCAGTATGTGTGATTGCATGTGTGTGTCTGTGTGTCTTCATATTTGAACATTGTGAGTGTGTGTGTATTTGTGTGAGACTGTGAGTTTCTGTGTGTGTGTGTGTGTGTGTGTGTGTGTGTTAGTGACCCCAATGGTACCTACAATCTGAAGAGTGTAAATATATAGACCCCACTTATGCTTAGAAACCAGAGGGTGTGTGTATGTGGACCCCACTTATGCTTAGAAACCAGAGGGTGTGGTATGTGGACCCCACGTATGCTTAGAAACCAGAGGGTGTATGTATGTGGACCCCACTTATGCTTAGAAACCAGAGGGTGTGTGTATGCGGTCCCCACTCATGCGAAGTGTGTGTATGTGGACCCCACTTATGCTTAGAAACCAGAGGGTGTATGTATGTGGACCCCACTTATGCTTAGAAACCAGAGGGTGTGTGTATGCGGACCCCACTCATGCTTAGAAACCAGAGGGTGTGTGTATGTGGACCCCACTCATGCTTAGAACCAGAGGGTGTGTGTATGTGGACCCCACTCATGCTTAGAAACCAGAGGTGTGGTATGTGGACCCCACTCATGCTTAGAAACCAGAGGGTGTGTGTATGCGGACCCCACTCATGCTTAGAAACCAGAGGGTGTGTGTGTGTGTGTGTGTATGTGTGTGTAAGACAGTGCGTGACCCCATGTATACCCCAAAACCAGACTGTGTGTACATATGGACACCATCTAAAAGTCAGTACCTCAGTTTGTATGTGTGGTGTGTGTGTGTGTGTGTGTGTGGGTGTGGGTGTGTGTGTGTGTGTGTGTGTGTGTGTGTGTGTGTGTGTGTGTGTGGGTGTGTGTGTGTGTATGTGTGTGTGTGTGTGTGTGTGTGGTGTGTGTGTGTGTGTGTGTGTGTGTGTGTGTGTGTGTGTGTGTGTGTGTGTGTGTGTGTGTGTGTGTAATATACTGTGTAAAGTGACCCCGATTACATGTCCCCCCCACTTTTCAAAATCCCGTTTGTTTCCCCCCACTATTCAAATGTCAGAGAGAGAGAGAGAGAGCGAGAGAGAGAGAGAGAGAGAGAGAGAGAGAGAGAGAGAGAGAGAGAGAGAGAGAGAGAGAGAGAGAGAGAGACAGAGACACAGAGAGAGACAGAGAGAGACAGAGAGAAAAACACACAGAGAGACACAGAGAGACACAGAGAGACAGAGAGACAGAGACAGAGAGACAGAGAGACACAGAGAGACGAGAGACAGAGAGACACAGAGAGACAGAGAGACAGAGAGACACAGAGAGACAGAGAGACAGAGACACAGAGAGACAGAGAGAGACAGAGAGAGACATGGAGACATGAGATGACACTAGATCCATCTGCACTCTCATCATATACACCACACACTTCTCTTGGCCTTGTTAACACCATAGTCCCTAATGTATTTGTAGAAAGGCAGGAAATGGAATTAAACAGAGAAAATGTTTCATTGTGGAGGACCCCTGTTGTTGTGCCCCCCCACTTCTCAAACCAAAGTTACACCCTTGTTGAAAACAAACTCTTTCCGTAGTTTCTGCTGATTATGCAACTGATGACGTGTCTTCATCTGATCTGATCACACACACAGACACACACACACACACACACACACACACACACACACACACACACACACACACACACACACACACACACACACACACACACCACCAGCGATAAGGACAGGGAGCTATTGCACAACTGACCCACTCTCTAAAGACA